>VNJZ01011443.1:0-13320 GCA_008042795.1 Drosophila asahinai
CACGCGAAAAGTGTTCCTAAGCATTGAGCCAAAACGAGAGGTCAATACTCACCCTATCGCTCTATCGTACTGCTTAGAAACACTTTTCGTGTGTCTGAGTACGCTATACCCATAAACGCGGTATATTTCTCTTTTAATAGCTTTGTTTTTTGTGATTTGTCTTGAAAGGATCAGCTAGCTCTGTGCAGTGAGCACAGCCAGATCAGCTAACCCCCACCACCAATTTTAAAATCTTTTCTCCTTTTTACAGACTCAAACTCACCAGAAGAGGATCACTGGACATCCCAGGGTGGCTGCAAAATTGAAGGCTGCATGGGCATCTCCTTCGGAGGCTGCTCCCTCGCCGAAATAACAGGTAACACAGGCATCGTTGTTCGGTCGCAGCTTCATGGCATAGGCGGCGCCCACGGCTTGTGGCATTTGAGTGGCTGCCAATACATCAGAGATTAGAAAAGGCTCAGTTAATACCATAAAATAACCTTACACAATGGGCTGGAGATGGTCACAAAGTTGAGTTCCTTTGAGCCGTAGTGCACAGGCATCTGCTTGCCCCGGCCCAAGTCATCAGTGTTGCCGAAGCACTGGTCGATGAACTGATCGATGCGGAAGCCACGCCACACCAGGACTCCCGCTTCGCGATACTGAGCGTAGATGAGATCGCGCATCTCCAGGGCGGCGGCACTGCCAATGTGCGAAGCCTCCTCGCCAAAGTTGGTCATGTAGAAGGAGATCCTGCCCTGCCGTTGCGATTCGTACAGAATCTTGTCCATGGTATTCAAGAGCACCATGTCGCGGAACATCTTCTCCACCACCTCGCGGCCCAGCTGGGGATCCTGGGTCTCATCGGCTATGAAGCCATCCCGGTCCATCACCCGGTAAATGGGTATGGGAGCGTAGTCCTCCGGCATATTGAACTTCAGCTTGCTGACGAACGGAGCCTTGGCGCCGGGGAAGTTGCCGTACTCGCTCGAAGTCTCCGAGCTGTAGTCCCGCGCTGCTGTTGTTGAGATTGCACTTCGGATCTGTTCGAGAATGGTAGATCAAAACAATAATAACCCATACTGGGAGTGATATCTCCAATCACATACCGTTTTGAGGGGCTGCTGGTGCCTGCCCACGGCTCCCAGCAGTTGCACCGACTTTCGCAGGAATGACATTCTGTATAATTTGTATCTATTAGCTATTAAATGCAACAGGTTAAATCCGTAGATTCAGATTCAGCTGCGTGTTGGCCCAGCTGATTACGCAATAGGTTAAGAACCGTATCGATAGGCCATAGCAATCGATGTTTCGCATTTTTGTCATCGAGATCGCTCACTTAGCGGCGATATTTTTAAAACAAAACTAGACATGGCTGTTTTTCGTAGCCTTTTTATATGTTTAAGGAACACAAATTATTATAATGCATGTAAATATTTGCATAATATATGGCTATATCTATATTATTCAAAGTTTCCGCCATTAATATATCGATAAGCAGCGTATACTTGATATTTGTGAGGTATCGCCGCCACCTTATTTTTTCGACACCATGGCTTCGGTGGTAGAAGAAGCTCAATTCTGGCAGGCGATTGGAATACTGGTCAAAAACTATCATGCCTTGAATAGAAAGATATTCGAAGTGGTAGTTACACAAGTGCAGAAGCAGCAGGATGGACAGCTGTGCGATTCCAGCGAGGAGGAACTCACAGAATCCCTCAGGGAGGAGCCAGACAAGCGCACGTGCCAGGGATTCAAAATAGGATACAAATTGCTGCCCAAGAAATTAAAGGAGAACATCATGGCCACCGGATCTGTAGGTGGGCTGCACAATTATTGATTAACCTATGGAAACCCTAAATCCATTTCAATTTGCAGACTTTGTGGAGTGTAGCTACCAGTGCCAGTTTGCCAGCGACGACATCGATGACTTCTCGGTGCGACTCATCGAGGGACAGCTTCAGCTGGACGCCAAGCAAAATCCCAATTGGCTGGAGTATGTTCTGAAGCCAAAGCTCCTGAGCTGGTCACAATCCAAACAGGACGAAGCCAGGGTCAAGTCCCTGAGCCTGATAGATGTGGAGAAGTACAATGATCTGTACAAGGAGCTGAAACAAAAGCATTCCCAGCGCCTCCTAGAGTACTGGCAGACCGCTCAGGAGTCCACAGATCCGCTGAAGTTCATCTACGAGGACTTGGCCATCGCCGCTTATCTGATTGTCCTTTGGAGTCAAACCCAAACAGAGCCCAAGGCTTTCGCGGATCTGGGCTGTGGCAACGGACTCTTGGTGCATGTCCTCAATGCCGAGGGCTACAAGGGCTATGGCTACGATATAAGGAAGCGCAAGATTTGGTCTCTCTATCCGGAGGACACCAAGAAGAGCCTTGTCGAGCAGGCAGTGGAGCCGAACAGTTTTCGCCTGGAATTTCCCGATGTGGATTGGTTGATTGGCAACCATTCGGATGAGCTCTCGCCCTGGCTTCCAGTCCTGGCATCGCGTTTGAAGGCCAATTTCTTTCTCTTACCTTGCTGCCCTTACGAACTATCTGGAGCCAAGTTTCGGCGGCGGAACACGAAAATAAGTGCCTACCAGGACTTCTTTCACTATGTCACCCAGGTCACCAAGGACTGCGGCTTTGAAGTCCTTCCAGACCGCTTGAAAATACCCAGCACCAAGCGGTTGGCCCTCATAGGAATCAAGAGGAGCGCTACCAAGGACTCGAAAGACCTGGAATACTTTGTGCAGGAGGAGTTGAGAAAGTACAAAACGGGGGAGGCCGAAATAAAGCTGCGCGAGAAGGAGGAAACCGTTCGTAACTGCACGCAGGTGGACAGATCCATCATCGATGGTCTGGTGCTGAAGATCTTCAACCTCCTGCTCTCCTCCGACGAAGATAAGTGGCAGGGAAGGCTGTCCATGCGCCAGATTGCCCAGAGTCTGAGCAGGGAAGAGTTGAGCGGGATCAAGTCCGAGTGTGGCGGCATCAAAACCCTGCTGAGGAATAAGCACGAGGTCTTTGAGTTTTGCGGCGGAGATCTCATAGGAATACGAAGGCCCAAGCCCCAATCCCGCCTGACCGCCAAGAAGCGCAGCTGCTTCTTCAAGCTCCATCACCCGCTGGGCTGTCCCCTTGAGGAGGCCGAGTGCACCTTCAAACACTAGCCTTTCGTCGTATTATGGATGTGGCTCTTGCTCACGTTTATTGTTTCGATTATAATATAAAGAAAAGTGCAATCTGCTTCGTGTTGGCCTAGCGGCATGCATCGTGGGTCCATGGTACGATCGAGTCCTTTAGCGGGAGCTGTCGCTGCTGTTGCTGCGACGACGGCGGCGGATGGGGGAGCGGGAGCGGCGACGCGGTGACCGCCGTCCGCGCATGGGCGACTGACGGCGTCCGCCGCCACCGCCACCGCCTCCTCCTCGATTGTTAAACCGATTGAACTGCGGCGGGGACCGCCAACGGTTGTTCTGCGGACGGCGCATGGGGGGCGAGGGGCGGCGCATGGGTGGTCGCTGCTTGGGTATGATGACCGGCGACACCGTGATCTCCTGGCCATCGATTTGGCCGCCGTCCATGTGCTTCATGGCCATCTCGCAGTCCTCGGGGGTGGCGTACTCTATGTAGGCCATTCCGCGCCCAAAGTTCGGATGAAGACGATCCGTTGGGAAGTCGACGTTCTTCACATCCCCGAAGCTACTGAAGATCTCGAACACATGGTCCTTGGTCACGTTGCGCGTCAGACGACCGACATGGATGCGCACCGGCTTGGGGGTGGGCGAACGAGTGCGGGTTCTGGAGCGAGAGCGCTCTCGCCGCTTTGGCGGCGGCGTCCTGTCCACGGAGCCACGTCCACGGCGTCGCGGCGATCGCGAGCGACTAGCCGAGCGGGAGCGCTCGCGTTTCACATTATTATTCTCGGCGACGGGCCTTTCGTTGGAGACACCACGGCGGGCACGATCCCGGGATCGACTGCGGCGCTCGCGATCTCTCTCTGGTTCCTTTCGCGCCTTGCTTCCCGGCCGCGGTGACTTGGATGCGCGCCTGGGCGATCGGGTGCGAGAGCGGGAACGGGATCGTGCCGTGGGTTTGTCTTTCTCCTTGTCCTTGCCGCTCGCGCCGGCTCCGCGACGCCTGGTTTTCTCGCTGCGATCCGAGTCGCTCGACGAGGACGACGAAGAGCTTGAGGAGTCACTGGAGCTGCTCGAACTGGAGCGTGAGTCTGAGCCAGAGCTACTCCGCGATGAGCTGGTGTCCGAAGAGCTAGAAAAATTATAAAAGATGTGTGCACTTTAAGTTTCTAACCCTATAAGAAAATCCCTTTGCACCCCCTCTTTCAGGTCACTTCCGTATTTGGAGTTGCGACCGTAACTAACCATACATACGAGGGTATGTAGGTGAATATTTGCCGGTAATTTTACCTGCTTCTGGAGTCGCTGCTGGAGGATGCCGAACCGCGGCGTTTTCTTTCGCGCTCCCTGCGTGAGGAGCTGCTGGCCGCTGCCTTTCCGTCCTTCTCTTTGGTGTCCTTTTCCTTGTTGTCCTTTTCCTTCTCACCCTCGCCGGCGGGACTCTGGGCACGCGCCCTGAAAGCGGTCAAGAAAAGCAAAAATGTTTTAGCCGAGCACGGGTGCGAAATGTGGTCTATTACTTACATTTTCGAATTGCAGATTCAGTTTACAAGCAGTTAAAAGGGTCAGCACACTCGGCGAAGAGTTTGCTAATCGGTTTTAGTTAATAAAACCTTTATTTTCAACCAGAGTTTTAGCTAGTTTGCGTTTTCGGTGGAGATTGGTGTGACCACAGCTAGGACATTGAGGTAACCCACACGACTGTACAAAACATACCAAAATGTGACGTTTAATGCAAAATAAATAATTTATTAGAGAAAGTATAGTAGCTTGAAGGTGGTTTTATTATAATTTAATTATTGCTAGCTAGCTTAAGGCTATCTCAATAACTTTATTGCTTTCTGTGAACAAAGTTTTTAGCAAAGTTTTCCACCGCCCGCCTTTGGTATATTTCCCAAACTGGTTGCATATTTTAGTATGTTCTCCAAAGTATCTATTTGGTGTCATTCCAACGGCCGAGCGCGGTCACTCTACATAGCTTTCAGGTCGAAAATCCAAGAGGTAAACTCCCATAAAAAAATAAAGATACACCCATACAACCAAGTGCAATTTGTATTCGATACCGATTTTTATTTGCGCCACCGTGAAATATGAATTGTGCTTGTTTCCGTAACGTATGTATCTAGTGGAATTACATAAAACGCAATATTTTAAGGCCAGCACTTTTTATCTGCTGGTGACGAAGTGGTTGTCATTGTGAGTTCACGTCTGTATGTATGTATGTGTGAACTTGTGTTGATTTTGTCCGTGTGCGGGGGAGAGCGGGACGGCGAGAGTGGAGAGCAGAGTTTCGATTTTCCATATCTACACTCGCTGTGGAAAAGAGAGAGGAGGAGCGCCTGGGTACATTTTACCACACTGTGTCTTTGTCCGTTGAGTCGGGAGCTCCGCTGCTATTCGTCTCGCTAGCGACTGGTGTGTACTATTATTTATCTGTTTTATTCCGCATTTAATTAACTCCCCCGACCCACTGACTCCCATTTCGCAATGCGTCCGTGTGTTCCTGTGCCTGTGCGGTGTGTGTGTGAAGTGCAGTTATCCTGGCAATCTATGCAAATTGAACTGTGTATACCTAAAAAGCACTGGCCACAATTTAGCCAAATCATTGTGTTTTGAAACGCCAGCGTAATTGCCAAAAACCAGCCAGCCAACAAGCGTTTCATAGTATACATATTCACATATTCATATAATCAGTGTGTGTAACGAAAACGAAACGAGAAAAAGAGCAATCGTCGATAAAGTTGACTGCCATGACTACGCAATAGCAACAACAAGAGGGGCACTTGGACACAGACACATACACGGCCGCCAGACATGGCTAGGTGGGTCCTCTCTCGCACTCTCAATGCCGCTCAGTGCCTCTCTGTGCTCTCTCCACTTCCGTCCGTCATTCTTTGTGTGTGCCCGCGAGTGTGTGTGTGTGTGTGTGCTTGGGGGTCCGGACTCCATGGGAAAAACGTATATTTTGATGCCAGCCTGCCCTGCCTGTGTGTGTGTATGTGTATAAATGCGTATATTTTTTATAATTTATTGTTTTAATTTTGAGAGGGCGGCCACCGTGTTGAGCGACCCCAACTCAGTGGCCGACCCTGCCCAAGTATGAATAGCCATAGCCGTAGCCATAGCCATAGCCGCTCCACTCGATCCGATTTGCACGCAGAAACTCTTTTTAGAGGAGTTCCACTTCCTTGGGCATACGCATACACACGCACAGTTGTGGTGGAAATAATAGCGCTAATGGCCGAAATGTAGTCTGTTTCTGTGTTGCGTTGAAGGGGAGCCCTAAACCGCCGCTTTTTTAAAATACTCAGAACTCACAACAGTAGACCCCCTTTAGCGTTTTATCTATGTTTAGCCACCTTATCTTATCTGTAATCCAATGTTTATTACAAATATCTTAATCACTGAGGGGCGTTCATGCACTGATAAACGTACAACAGTTAACCCTTCGTGTGGCAATAATTTAAGTTCCGGGTTCTTTTAATCAATTTTAGTTACAAATTATTTAGCATAGTTTAATTGTTAAATTGTTTACTGAACTTTTATTTGATTAAATACTTAAACATAATGTTTCTATTTTTATATTGCAATATAATAGCAGTAGCAAGACTTTTATTTATGCGGTTATGACACTGTGGCAAAACTTTAATTTACTAGAGTTTTTATTAGAGCCTTGAACGCCTGAAATATTGCCTAACGAAGAGTTAAACTTATAGACGATAGCTAAGCCACTTAAGCTTTTTTTTTTGTAGACTTTCAAGTTTAGCTTGCCCATTGAAACATTGTTTTTTATATTTCCAAATATTTCTTAGCATATTTTTCTATTTAAATAAAATTGCTTAAAAACACTAACAATTATCCGCTACAACTTATCTTGTCTGTGTAAAATATATATATATTTTATTGAGGGGTGTTTATTCTCTGATATTTATTAACTTTATAAATAGTATTTTTTATTATGATATATAATAAAATTACATGCGCCACTACTAACCATCCTAGAAGATATTTCGCTCCACTTCGACAACACCTTTTGGAAGAGACTACAGCCCAGACACAGCACTATTATTTTGACTGCAACTGTACATGATGGAACCACAATTACAACCATATAGTGTCGTTATGATAGTCAAGCATTTGTATATTGTATCTGCCTGCCTATTCTTACGTCTAATTTGCATTACATTGGCATTAATTAATACTCATTGGCCGCAATTAAAACCAGGCTTCTATGAATAATATAAATCAATTAGGTATTTATTTGAATATTATATTGCCACATACTATATACATACTATACATTTATTGCTAACCAAACTAATCCAACCGATCCAAGTAATTAGTTCTCAACTGAATGTAATAGCAATGTTTTCTTTTACTTTTATTTTCTTTGTTTTAGCATACATACAATATTTTATTGCTGGTTTTGGTGGTAAATTTGCATTGTTAACGGCCGTGGCCAGACGTGCTCCGCTTCTTTAACACACACGTCTCTCAAACCGAATACCGATTACCGATTACCGATCATCAAGTGTTCCCCCTATATTGACTCTCGTATATAGCCACATGTAAAATAAAATAAAATGAAATAAAACCGAAACCGAAACAACAAATACTGATACTGATACCGAAAAGCAACTAAACCGATCAAAATGTATACTAAATACATGCCCGTATGTACCACATAAGACCGCCATCCTGCCATTTGCCGTTGCCGTTGACACTGTTGTATCTGTATCTCAATCTCAATCACTGACCAACTACCAAAAGCAAGCGCAAATGCAACTGCAACTGCAAACTGCACACACCTCAACCTCAGCTCAACTCAAGCAAGCTCAGCTCAACTTTTAAACGAATAATCCTCGAACTGCCTACAAGTCCAACCAACCAACCTATCAACCTATCAGCCAACCTCAACCAATCAATCAATCAAGCAATCAAGCAACCAACCAACCTATCAACGGTCTTCCGCAACTGGCAACCGAACGGCTTTAGTTTGTAAGCTTCGTTTTTTTTTTGTTCGTATACCTGTTAAACATACTATGAAAGACTGAGAAGATAAAAAGACTAGAAAAAGAGTACCAAGTACCTTGTAATTATTTGTATTTGTCCTATGTTCTCTTAATGGTTCCGAATACGATCTAACCCATCCATTTATGCTATATACTATATACTCTATACGACAACACGACTTTGTCACACTGTTTGTTTTTACTTTGCACATGTTCGTTTTTTCTACTTTACGCCTAGTATTTATATTACCTACTTATAGAGCACACACCCCAACAACAACAACATACACAAACACAACACATGTACGTTAAGTGTAACCTCTTTATCTGTCGCTCTCTTGATCTGGAATCCTTCGATTGTACTAACTGCCCGCCGGGCGATAAGTGATAAGTTTTGTAATCAGTCATCCGCCCCTCAACCTCGATCCATACCATCCACACCATCCACACCCGAGAGACCCAAGAACCCGAAACCGTACCACTAATATTGTTTTTGTTCAGTTGACACTCTCATGTAAACACATTTAGCTATAGATATGTATGTATATATGCGAGAGGGGAGCTTAACGATGGGTTATCGTGTTTAACACAACTCAAAAACAAAAACTGAAAACTGGAATATATATCGCTGGAAGTGTACAATTTGTCGTTGCCACACTTATCTATATCATTTAGCGGCGGAGTCGGAGTCGGAGTCGGCGGAGTTAGCTCTCATATACATATACACATACATATAATATAATATTCCCCTTAACTGTTAACTCTCTATATATCGTCGTATCTCGTATATCCGTATCTGTATCGGCAGCTTTTACACATACCCAAAACATGAATTTATATACATAAATATCGTACTTATATACCTCTCAATAGTTGAAGAACTAACCACGCACGTATCTCATCTCAGTTCCATATAATTAATTGACAACCTATTAAAGCTACACTGTTAAAACAAACTGAAAATTGTTGCTGTTTTATTTATTACCGATATTACAATAAATATTTACATATATATATCTCCACACATAAACACACACCCACGCCACGTATATATACATATCAATATATACACAAACACACACATATATAAATATTTTATTATCCTTGCCTCTAAGTAAGTATTTTGCCTAATAGAGAAACCATAAATGTTTTGTTATTGAGCATGTTGGCTTGTTGGTTGTTTGCTTTCTGTTCTGGAGTGCGGGTCCGGCTTAGAATACTTCCTAAAAATAAATCACTTTTCAATAAAAACCAAAAACAAAAGAAAACCAAACACAATTATGTAATCAAAAACTACAAATTCAAACCCCATTAAAAATCTAGAGCATACACTAACCCTTTTTCCGTTTTCGATTTCGAACTGAAATGGTTGCAATCCGAACAGATCGAGTTTCTTTTTTGGAAAAATAAAAAAAAAGGAGGAGATGGTAAATTCGTTTCTAAATGATAACATATTTATGGTGCAAAATAATGGTTTAAGCTCCGTACTCAGACACGCGAAAGTGTTCCTAAGCTTTGAGCCAAAACGAGAGGTCAATACTCACCCTCTCGCTCTATCGTACTGCTTAGAAACACTTTTTGTGTGTCTGAGTACGGAGCTTTACCTTTAGAGATGGAAAAACATCGATGATAATCGATTTAAAATCGATGTAATTTGGAATAAAAAAAATAATCGAAATCTTCGATTGGTAAAAAAAACTGTTCACAATATAGATTTTGTAAAAACTTCAAAATTTAAACTTCAAACATTTATTATTTCTATTTTTTACGCCAATCAAGACAATACATAATTTACACGAATTAGGAAAATTAATAACACTCTTTAAGCATTCGCAAATGCCGGCGAAATCGAACTTAGCCTCGAGCCTTTATAAAAATATTCACAAAAAATATGAACTTTGATCGATTTGGATTAAAACGCTAAATTTCTACTGATTGCAAACGGAACGGGGCCTGCCATAGTTAAGTGTACAAGCGGCCACTTTATAAGCAAATCGTTTCGTTTCCTTCTCGTTTCCTCTACCGCCCCACAGCTGCGTAAATAAAAGAAAAGCCCAAAGAACACTCTCGAAATAGGAACACGACAGCAGAAGCAGCAGCAGCAGCAATAGCAACCACTGCGACAACGGCAGCAACTGCAGCAGCATGCTCAACTCCAATGCCAGCAGCAGCAGCAGCAACAACAACAACCAGAACAACAATCATGGGGGCAGCAGTCGTCGGCCCTTTTCCCGCAATTCCTCATCGGTCCGCTCGCATCGTGGGGGTGGCGGCGGCGGCGGGGGATTAGGCGGTCGCGTTCTCTACTCTCCGCATCCGCACCCACATCCACATGTCCAACAGCAGCAGGCGCAGCAGCAGCAACAACAGCAGCAGCAGCGCTCCAACAACATCAGCCTTTTACCTGGCCACAGTCCTTGGTGCAATGTCAATTTGAACAACAACAACGGTGGCAGCAACAACAACAACAACAATGCCAATAACAAAGATGCTATCGATGGCAGAAACTCAAATTGGTAAGAGCCGAGAGCCGCTTGCGTTTAGCAGCGATCCCCAGCGATCGAGTTTATGTTAGCTTTAAGTGACAAACCTACAAAAAAAAGCGAATTTGAAACGAATCCCCGTTCCGATCCAAACTAGAGCCCTGCATTGAGTGAGTGAACACCAAAGTCCTTTGTCGTAGAGTAATAAAGCTTAAACTTGGTTCAACCTTCTAAGATAAAATCGGACTAGTCAACTTTTAACTTCTCATTTAGAAACTGTGCTTAGAATAAATTTAAATTAAATTAGAATGAATCGAATTTGCCCAATTGCCCATTCATATTAGGAGTTTCAGAGAGAGGCTTATAAAAAAAAATTTAAAGTTTTTCGTAACTTGAACTTCATTAAAACATTTTGTTCTAATCAAATATTAAATCCTAATATTTTAGGACGTTCTGTCAAAGTCGTCTTATTTTCCGATAATTTGGTTCAAAAATAAAAGTTCACTTTAGCAGGGCTCTAATTCGAACCGCTCCCGAGATCCCTTAGTCCCTTATTCCCACCCGATCCCCGTCCATCCATGACTAACAAGACATATCCTTGTAACTCCCCGCCACAACTAGAACAGTTTATCTACTTTCTATCTACTATCTATCGATTACTTCGTAACCAAACCAAAAAAACCACACCTGAACTGAAAAATCGAAAATCGCTTTTAGGCTAAAGGGAGAATTTTGTAATTAATGTCGCGTGTCGTAGTGCAACCAAAAAAAACATTAAAAACAAAAAAAAAACATTTGAAATTGGTCCTAACCGTTGAATTTTCGAAGCACTAAAAAAGCTTGCATCGCATAACGAATATATAATACCTCGATCATTTGTAACTCTCTTGCGTTCTCTTTTGCGTACTGTACCTTTTGTGTTCTGTTCCTCGTCGAGATTGGCACATACACCTAACCATCCGTTACCGTTTACCGTTACCATCCGTTATCCATCCACACACATACTACTAATTACCGTTGTATCTATGCATTCACATTACATTTTACATACTATACACACACACTCGAAACACACTGCCCAGCAAGAACAGAGTTTTGATTTACTTAATGTTCATCGTATGTACATTTCTAACCGCTTTTATTACCATTACAATGAAGCAGTGTCAAAGTTCCGTAGAAGAAACCGTATTAACCGAATCAGAAACTATTCATTTCCGTTGTAACATCTTATAAAGAACGTTCCATGTTTCGAAACAGTTCCGTTCCCTAAGAAAAATGCATGAAGAGCACTTTAAAATGGCGAACCAAACTTATTAAGTAGCAATTTCTCTTGAGTTTCGTAGTCGTTTCTTTGTCCAGAACGCTTCTTCTTAATTTTGAGTAAAGCGCGCCTAACGGACTTAAGTACTTACCAGCATGCTATCTCTCTCCCCACCCCCACTCTCTCTCTCTCTCTCTCTTTGTCTGGCTCATCAACAACACCCCCCCAGGGGCTTATCTCCCACTCCTTCCACCGACTTTATCCCGCGTTGGTAGTTGGCAATTACTCGTAGTTCCTTTGTTAGCTTTTAGATTGTTAAGAGCAGGAATCAGCCGCTGACTTAAGTGACTATAATTGATTGGTCAATGAAAATGCACCGCGGCGAAGGAGTCTCCGGCGGCTAAGCCAGCGACAATTGTAAGCAGTTAAATAATTAACTTGGGCGGGTAAGTGCTTTTCATGCATCATCGAAAAATGGGGAATACCCCAGTAGCAGAACTAGGAGCGGATTAGGATTTAAACAAATACAGTTGTCGCTCGTTAAATTTACTCTAATTAGGACATTGTTCTTATTAACTTTTAGACTTTCAAAGAAGAATAGAGTAATACAAATATTTTCAACAATTCTTGCAAAGAATATCTGAATATTCCATACATTTCAGGACTCTTTCTACAATGGTGCATTTGTAGAGTAAGCGGAGATGCTGCATTCTGGCATTAATTTAAAATGGCTGAATGCAGTCCTAATCAGCGTTTGAAAAGCTACGCTACTCTCGTAGTATTTCGTTTTGCTATTGCTATAGCTTCGTTTTTGACGAGAGCCGTAGCAGAGCTATAGCAGAACAACGAGACTGTATGTGCTCTGCTCTGCTAGCAGTTTTGTCGCTAGAGAAAGTGTAGCAATAGCAATAGCAGAAAATAAAGTTCTGTGCTATGTGTAGTAGTAACGGTAGCAAAAAATTGTAGCGAGATGAGAGTAGAGCAGAGCACATGCTATTTTTTCATGTGCTACTGCTCTAGCGTGTGTTTTTGTTTTTTTATTTTCTGCACCTTTCTTATGCACCGTTTTTTGTTTTGCTTGTCGCTTTGCCAGAATGAGAAAGAAAATATTTTCTGTCAGAATAAAAAATAAAGAATAATAAAGAATAAAGAATAAATAATAAAAAATCAAAATTAAAAACTTATATTCATTCACAGTATTCAGATTAAATCAAAATTAAGATTAAAAATTAGAGTATTCAAATTATGTATTAACTAAATGGTGATTAAATATAAAATAGTAAAAAGGAATAAGAACTTATGCATTTAGAAACTCGAAACAGAAAATATTTTCTTTCTCATTCTGGCAAAGCGACAAGTAAAACAAAAAACGGTGCATAAGAAAGGTGCAGAAAATAAAAAAACAAAAACACACGCTAGAGCAGTAGCACATGAAAAAATAGCTTGTGCTCTGC
>VNJZ01011447.1:0-10369 GCA_008042795.1 Drosophila asahinai
TGATGCTTGCAGTCGCCCTTGCGAAAATTAATGTCGTTAGCCCTAGCATACTAGATCATGCAGACCTAGAAAGTGTGTGGATGGAAGAGACCACGGAGACCGCCATCAAAGATGTTTTGTCCGTAGCGTCCGTGAAAGTTTTACAATCCATTAACATCTTACATTTTGTTATTAAATCTCCTAAAATTAAGTCAGCTTGCAACAAAATTACCGTTTTTCCATTCCATTCTCAGGCTGGAAGATAATATAATAGCGGAATGCAATGGGGAGATCCGCACGGTGAAAAACTGCTCCGTTACACCAGGGGCCACATTTTGCCAACTGGCGCTAAGAAGTTCGTGCGCCCAGGAGCTCCACGCTGGAGGCACTGCGCACTGCGAAATTCAGCAAAGTGACTTGCATCCCGTCACTTACGTTGACGATGGAATTGTCATTGTAAATGATCGCCCAGTCCAAATTTTGTTAGCTTTAAGTTCAGTTTCATTCTGATTTCAATAAGGAACAGACATGCTCGAATATAACTCCGGCCACCGTCGTTAACTTACTTATCTCCTGGAACACTAACTGAGTCTCTAGGCCAGTAGTGAAAGGAAGACAGTCATCTTCCCAACATAATCTTCGTAACTCATCAGTTAGCGAGGAGCTAAACACCGGCCAACCGGCTATTCACACGGAGGACCAGAAGTTGTCCACCGCCCCTATAATACAGGACAGCAGCGTGGGACCAGCAGCCGACGTGCGTAATTCGCTATTACTACGGGACAGCAGCAGGGGACCAGCAGCCGATCCACACAACTTAATAATTTACATATGTCATTTTAAAAACATCTGATATCAAACAAAAATACCTCTTAACGAGGTGAGATAAAAGTAACGATGGCACCTTCAACTCCAAAAGTTTCTGATATCAAATTTTGTCTCGATTAATAGTAACGTTAACAAAAATAAATTACAAATAATTCAACTAGCTAAGCTGTAAAATACTTAGCCTTGAAACTAAAGACCAGCGTGTCGAATTAGAAACTAGTTGGATTATTTGTAATTTATTTTTGTTAGCAGCAGCTGCAGGGCCAGGAGCAGCTCGTTCTCGTCGCAGCAGGGCCAGGAGCAGCTCGTCCTCGTCGGCGTCATCGGGAGCTGGCCCCGCCGCTTTGGAAATCATAATCTAANTCCAGCAGTGGCAGTAGCAGCAGCTGCAGGGCCAGGAGCAGCTCGTCCTCGTCGGCGTCATCGGGAGCTGGCCCCGCCGCTTTGGAAATCATAATCTAAGTAATTTGTTCATTTTGTTGTGTTTAATTTAAATTGTAAACAAACAGCTGGCAGTATGGCCGTTTGGCTGTTTCTAATCATAAAACCCGGTCACACTCGAAAAATTAAACCGCTAGTGAGAACTAGGCTTTACCAATTACATATCAATGACGAAAATGCTGACAAATGGTCTCAGGTCCCGTATCTATTAGGACTGAGGCCCCTTTTTTACTAGAGTTCCATTTTCCAAATCTGCCTTCTGGACTAAATGCAGCAGTTTTTCTGTGTATAAAGTATAGAAATATAGTGGTAAAAAAAAAAAATGCATGTGCAAATTAACAATAGTTAACATAATAACTGCCGAATAATTTCGTTAAGTGTCGGCCGGTCTTCGACTCCCAAATAAACGGTAACGTTGCAGGAAACTTGATGTCTTGAACGAGCCGCAGAGTCAGCGGAACGTGCAGTAGCGACAGCGCTGGGCGGCGACAGCGGCAGCGACGGCGACACCGGTGGTAGCAGCGCTAGGTATAATTATTAGGAATATTAATTTGAGTTATTAGTTTATCATCAGACTCAGGGTAGTTCAGTTTACGTTAATAAGAATTATTTGTGAAAATCACTCCATGTTAATAACTAATGAAAAGCTAATTGTGGAAATAAAATACCTAACTTGGCGTACTCTTTGACTGGTGGAGAGTTAAACTACGGCAATTACGGGAGCTTCTGATCTCGTTACCTAGACGCATCATCTAGAGCCGAGGTGACTAAGTTGCTGGAACACAGTGGCAACTACAATAGCCACGACTTCACCTCTTACGCGCATCAAAATATTTTCGATTTCAAAATTTCATGAAAAATATCTGTAACACCTCGAGACGATTATCCTTGAACTAATGCAGTTTCTTTTGTACATATCGGATGATTCTGTGGGCAGTTAGGATGTTCACCGCAAATCAACTTTTTTTGGAGGGGCCACGGGAGATTCCCTATAACTCCTATACCTGTACATATTTTTCAGTAAAACGTTATTAGAAGAATTGTCTAAATGTTACTTTATTATATGTTATTTCAATTAATAAACTAGCTCAAGCCGTTTTGCCACAACAATTTTTTGAAAAGCCCCTCCCCTCCTTAACTTTTGTCATTGAGGTAAATTTTGTTCGGAGTAATGTAGGCCCCTAAAAATCATGTTTGTGTTTGCTTGACTGACAACTCCTGACTAGAAAAATAGCTCTAGTTAAAAATTTGTTACAAAGTTAAAAGAAAACATGATTTTTAAGGACTAAATTACTCCGAAACAAAAATCTAAATTGACAAGAGTAAGCTTGATATTGAAAAATCGGTAATGTAATGTTTTAATGAGAGTTAAATATTAAAAAAAAAATTTTTTTGGTACATACAAATGAACCTTTTAATTAATCTTAAAACATGTTTTCTCTTCTTTTTTTGTAGCTTCCAGAATTGGTTAATAGTTTTTCTGAAACCGGGCTTTTGCCCCTACAAATGGCACTACACGCCAAAAATGTTCAAATTGCTCATACCCTTGTTAAAAATGGATTTGCCAACATTAACGCAGTTGATATGGAGGTAAGAACAATTAACAATAGCCATCTTGGTAACTATTTATTTTCTTACAGGGATATACGCTGCTTATGGGTGCTTTAAGATCTGGTGATGCATTTTCAGCTAACTTTCTGTTGGATCAAAACTGTCTCCTAGACCTATCATCCGGGTAAAAATGTTTTTGGTGCATAATTTTAATACATATCTGTACCCTGGCAAAAAAATACAGTATTTTTTAACAACGTTAGTAGATAAGTCAAACCATGTCCGGCTGTCTACCTTTCTAAATGTATCTGCTGTTTATAGACTTATTTCCGCCGCCAAACCGTCAAAGACTATGATAGTTGTTTAGGATTTTGTTATTAAGAAAATATACATTTCAAACGATGTCATCAAATGTTCTACTTTTTGAAAAGAGCTGATTTTCTTGGGTTTGCTCGCAATGGACTTGTGCGGCTATCTCAGTAGATTTCGTGTGCTCGACTCACCATATGTAATATCGATGAAGGAACTTGCTTTAATGTGAACTTTTTAATAAGACTAACCTAACCTAACATACGAGGGGACTAACAAAAGTTCATTTCACACTACAGTGTTTACAGAGTGAACGATGAGAAGATGGTGAAAATATGGAATTCCTGTTCATATGACACCATGCATATGCACCGTCAGGTTTCAATGTAAAACAAACGTCAAACAAGGGAAAAAAGCTAAACACGAATTATGGATATTTTGGCGTTTATTTTGGCTGCTGCTTAAGAGTAGCAACTAATATTTCTCTACGAATGGCGCAATTATTGGAGGTAGATGGACGATGGTTCTGCTTAAGAGTAACCACTAATATTAGGGTTTATTTATTTGTATCATATAATATATCATATAGTAAACTAAAAGTCGATGGTTAGATGGAGGAGAAACTCTCTGACCGATGGCGATCTGGCCAGGGTGGATAAGCTCGGCGGCTCGAAACCATCTTCTTCATTTCTTCGCAATGAGTCTTTCTGATGAGACGAGACTATCTTGTCGTCAATCAACTGATTTACTCTAGGGTGAAGGCGAGCAACTATTTTGACTTTGACTTTATGTTAATTTGTTCGTTGTGAATGTCAACTTTTCCGGTGCGAATTTCAACTGTTTAGTGGTGGAATCAAAAAACAGCTAAACAGCTAAACTAGGAACATCACATAGGTGATGGTGGAATATTTTGAGAAAATTTGACATTTACTTATACATTTTTCTATGGCAGCTATATGATATAGTTGTCTGATCTTAATGAAATATAGTGGTCCGATTCCAGCCGTTACGACATATATATTAACTGCAATAGTATGAAGACTATCTGCATTTTTTTCAGATAGCTCATAAACTGATGGCCTAGTTTTAGTAGCAACATGGCTAAATCGACTTGGCTGGTGATATTGATCAATACTATATATACATACTTTATGGGGTCGGAAATGCTTTCTTCACTGCGTTGCAAACTTCTGGAAAAAATTATAATACCCTGCAAAGGTATAAAAAAACAAAATATTCATATATATTTATTCTTAATCTTTATCTTTTTATATCTTTTCTACATAATCCGCCATTGATTTCAATGTATTTCTTAAGTCTATAAGTCCATATTCAAAATCTTGGATTTAAAGTTTTTCTAGTTCCACATTAACGATATCAGTTACTCCTCGTTGTCGTTAAAGACCTTTCCCCTTTTTTTTAATTCTTGGAAATAACCAGTAACCAGCAAGTAGTTCAATCCGGTGAATATCCGGTGCTAGACGTAATTCTCCGATACCAGAGATCGCAATGAAGGGGTCTGTTATTTTCTCCTCTTCTTTTCGGTTTTCCCATAAATTTTTGAAAAACTTTGCTATTATAGAGCTCCATACCAAGGATTATTTGGTTTCTGGATCGTTCGTCATCCGTAGCGAGTTTATTGAAGAATAAAGACTGTCCATATATGAATTTATTTAAGAAATATTTGTCAAGATCTACTAAGTAATTTTTTTGGGTCTCTCTTAAAATACGTGAAACCCATCGAGCTGTCTTAGATCATTCTGTAATATATGAGATAAAGTCTTGGCATTCAAGTACAGATCACTAGCAATCTTTTTTGCGTATACGTACCTTCGGTCTTCATTGAGTTTTTCGTAATTTCCCCTTTCTTGTATCCATTTATATAAATTTTCTTGAAATTTCAATTGTAGCTGTCCAAAACAATAGCAAAGGGGTACCACTTTTAAATTTAGAGAAATCGACTGAAAAGTTCCCAACTTACCGAACTTTTGTTAGAAACCTCGAATTGTACCGCGCTATATACATATAACAGTATTCATATTTTAATTAGTTATACATTAATTAAACTACAAGGGTATATACAGGTGTGCTCCGGTTTTCGCTTTTATTTTTCGTTTTCGTTTAAAAACGTACGTTTTCGTTTTTAGGTGCTCCGGTTTTCACAAACTTTTTGTCATCGTTTTGTTATCGAAATATTTAATCATTTTTATTGCTCAAACAGTTGACTTGAATGTTTTAAGAAGATCGGAATGCTTAAATGCCTTTACGCTTTTTAATTGTTTGTTTTAAAGGCAAATAAAGGCAGAAATTGCTTATTTATCGGTCCAAGAGGGCTGCAACTCTTTGATGATATGACTTTTATACCATTTTTTATTGGTAAAAATTCCATTTAAACAATAAAATAAACTGTTTTTTTTATTAAAACCCTATTTTATCCTCGAACATTATTAATGACCACCTTTTAAATTTAGAAGCATTTTGACCAGATTGTTTTGTTCCATTAACAGTACGGCAGCACTGGCAACCAAAACGAAAGATGTTGTTGCCGACGGCAAATATTTTGTTCCCAAATTCTAGGTGGATCAGAAAAGAATTATTTAAAAATTAAATACGAATTAGATTGATCTACTGATGGTGTGAAATGAACATCAATAGACCAAGGAGTCCACTATTTTTTCTTTTTGCAATAAGAACCGATTTGATGTAGAACAAGGCATTTACTTTTCATTTCGACAAGACAAACTTGCCCGTTTTTGAAAACGAAAAAATCTTGTAAAAGTGAAAACGGGAGCACCGATTTTTCGTTTTCGAAAACGAAAACGAGAGAATCTTGTGAAAGTGAAAACCGGAGACTGGCTGATAAACTCCGGCTTACCGAAAATAACTTCCTTTTTTATTTAATCTAACATGTTTAAGTTATTAGACCTTTTGCAGATACGGCTTTACATATTATATGTAGCTATGACAGTTGGAATAATCAGACCATTTTGGGCGAGATAGTACAAATTGGCAAGAAAATGTTACAGAAGCATGCAAACGTGAATATTCAAAATAAGAATGGAGAAACCCCTTTACATATAGCAATTGACAGAAAAAATACAGAAATGATTAAGGATCTACTTAAAGTCCCTAACATTAATATTAACTTGCGCACTTCAGAAGAAAAGTGTCCCTTGGAGATAAGCTTAAACTTAGAAGACTTTGAGATTGCTTCAACACTATTAAAAATGGGTGCAGAACCAAATCCCATTAAATCAGCAACAGGAAATAGCCTTCTCCAAGTTTTCGCATCGAAAGCACAACAAATGGAGAATGCAGCAATATTCCTTACCGACTTCGCAGAATTGGATCACTTAAACTTAAGTGGATTAACAGCATTACATATTGCAGCGCTTAATAACATGCCAGGCCTGGTTAAAAAGTTGCTTGTTAAAGGAGCGTCGTCCAATATGCAATCCAATGAAAATGGTCTAAAATCACCTATTCATATGGCAGTTGAAGCAGATTCTATAGATGCATTGGAAGCATTTGTTGAGGAAAAAAACAGACTACATAATGATGACTTCAACTGCACGGATATTACTGGGGACTCACCCCTAAGTTTGTGCTTAGCATTAAAAAGAAATCGACTCGTCTCATCTCTTTTAAGAGGCGGTGCTGATGTTAATGTAAGAAATAAGCACAATATTACACTTTTAAATCAAGCTATTATGGATGAAGACTGCGAGACGTCATTATTTTTATTAGATCAAGGGGCACATTTTACTGCTGAAACAGGTAAAATATTTCTAACATTGTTATAATATTTTAATCATTTAATACCATACACAGGTAATAATGACTCTACATTACTGCTGTCAATTGAATACAATCTACCATCAGTTGTAGATGCTCTTTGCACTAAAGGAATTGCGCTGAATGCAAGTGACAATAATGAAGTTTCACCATTGTGGACTGCCTTAGAACTAGGACGAAATGATGTGGCACACGTACTTGTGCGTCATGGTGTTGACACTGATTGTTGGGGCAAAGGGCCTAATGGGTGTCAACAGACTCTCCTACATCGTGCATTATATGAAAACAAAGATTCGATTGCCATATTTTTAATTCGAAGCCAATGCGACCTAGATTCTCCCCGTCAAGCAGACCCAAACAAAGATAGTGAAGATGAGGTGGAGGAAAAAGCTTCTCCGTCCCATCTATGTTGTCAGTGGGGTCTTACCTTAGTACTTCAGACTCTTATTGATCATGGTGCAAATATAAACGTAGTAGACGCTAAAGGCAAAACCCCGCTTCATACTGCGATTGAAAACCAACATGAAGAGATAATAACCATTCTTCTTTGTCACCCTTTAATAGATTTAAATCTGAGAGACAACTCTGGAAATACCGCATTTGCATCCGCTCTAGCCACCCGAAATCACAAGGCGGCGCAACGGATTCTAGATCGCTTTCCAACGGCAGCTGAGCAAATGGATCAGCGGGGCCGTAATTTTTTGCATTTAGCAATTATGAAAGATGACTTAGAAAGTGTTCTATTTTTGTTAGCTATTCAAGTAGACGTTAATTCTCGTGTACACGATATTAATCAGTCCACGCCTTTACATTTGGCAGCTGCATCCCAAAATGAAATGATATCTAGAAATTTGATTTTAGCTGGTGCTCGTATGAATGAGCGTGATGCTCTTCAAAAATTGCCACTACATATTGCTATTGAACGGGGCAATCTTTCCGCAGTATCTGCTTTGATTCAAAACAGTGCTGACTATGATGCAACTGATGCTGATGGAAATAATGCATTGCACCTGGCTGTGCGTGGCGGTCAGATTTTAATTGTACGCGAACTTTTAACTGAATCAAGAGTAAACGCAGAGGCAATTAATTTAAAAGGTCGAAATCCGATGCATGAACTATGTCGAGTTGTGGAAGATAATACCGCGGCAACAATTTGCGAATTATTTCTAGAGTGTATGCCGAAATATCCAATCAACATCCCTGATCTTGATGGCAATACTCCACTTCTCCTGTCCTTTATGCGTGGCCAATCGCCACTTTGTAAAGTGCTTGTAAAAGCAGGGGCATGTCTGGGCACTGAAAATAAGGAAGGAATCAATATTTTTAGTTTTAAGCTGGCCACCGATCAGCTTCTCCACAATTTGTTAGATAAATTGCCACAGGAATCATCATGGTCTGAGTCTGATGTATGCCAAGAATGTACGATAAAATTTACAATTACGATGCGGAAACACCATTGGTAAGAACTATAATACATTTGAATTATTACGATTACAATATTCCTTCTCCTTAAAGTCGACATTGTGGACGTGTTTTGTGCTCCAAATGCTCTAGCAATGACGTACCTATTTTAAAATTCGGAATCAACAAACCAGTCCGAGTTTGCTCCATTTGTTTTAATGTTCTGCAATGTGGAGATGGTGCTTTCCTATAAATATAAATTATATTATCTCATTAGTTATTCATGAAAAATATATAATGTACGAGTGCTGCTATGTATTAAAATATAAATAAAATACCATTTTTACGTATTTAAATCTTGTATTAAAAGGTCGTTGTACGAAGTCAACAAACAGACTTAAATTCACGCTCCTTACGCAGTGTCAATTTAAGAATGCGTATATTACTATATTTCAACACTTGTCTTCTGTTATTCTATGAAAACCTACTGAGGCAATGGAGCGTATCGGCAGCCGTTTCTAGCAAAACAGCGAGAACGCAGATATTTCGTTCTACAGCAAAGGGCGGCAATGGAAAATCGGTATCCGTAACTAGCAGAGCAGCGACAAGAAAGAGCGATAACCGACAAGTTGGCAAATTTTGCAGAAGAATTCAAACGTAACTATTTAAAAAAAAAATGAGAGATCCTTTATATATACCAATTACTAGAAAATACAGAAATGATTAGGTGCATGTTTGTTTCGTCAAAAAATACAATTTTTAAGATCTTTTTTTTAGAAAAATGTTCTGTTGCATGTTTCTTTTAGCTATCTATACTATACATTTTTAGAAAACATCTGTATTTAAGCTTCTATTTCCGCAACTGCAGAAGAAATTACAAAAGAAGCAAGAAATGACAAAAAATAACATAATTTATTTTTTGACGCCGATCGAACGGGTTTTCATGCGTCCTTATAAATTGTATCATTCATATTTAAGTATGACATTAAATTGATTAGGTCGGGACCTAATTCGAGAGGCAATTTATTTGAAGAAGTACCGAAGTAGAGTATGGTAATGTATGTACAATTTTAAAATGCCTTTTGGTGTAAAGCACAAAAGTTTAGGTACAGGGTATCTCACAGTCGAGCACAGACGACTGTAGCTTTCTTACTTGTTTTAATTATTATAAATGTTGTCACTTATTTTATAGGGGAAAACACAGAAAGCCTTGTCAGGAAGTAGCAACCTTTGGCCTTCATAAAGAAGCACAAGGACATTGCCCTAAATTTAACAAAAGGGGACAGGGTTGCAGCTTTTGGCGCTCCAACTAAATTCGTTGGGCCGTCCGATTAAAACTGCCGAGGAATGGTGTAGTATGTACATGAATAACCAACACCCACTGTACCAAGAGTACTTAAGGGATACACACTGTAACACTTTGTTGCAGTTTTTACGTAAACACAAGGCATGGTTCGAGCTGACCGTAACACGATCAGCCGAGCTCTGCCTTGACGTTCATAAATACAGAAGTCAGCATTCCCATGGCTGGACAATGCAGAAGTCAGCATTCCCATGGCTGGACTTATGTATACACTTGCACTTGAGCTACACGCCGTCAGCAGCGAGGTACACATATATATATGTTATATATAAGGCAGCTGCTCCGCTTCCGGCGTTCTCGACAGCGTAGTTGCGCGGCTCTAGATATAAAAGATATTTGTAATACACATCAACACAGAATTGATTTGGGAGTTGGCGCGGCATCACTGCTGCCCAACCAAATATATGCAACTAATATATGCAACTAACTAAACCAAACATTATATCAATGGAGTTTCAATCTACATGGCGACCGTGACAATCGTGCAATCAAAGGTGACAAAGTGACAATCGTACAATCAACATGACTAAAGTGCGAAGTGAATTGGCAACAATATAATTGGCAATTAAGCCAACACCAACTAAGCCACAGCTACTGTCGCTAAAACTTCAACAACTAAAGTGACAAAAATCAAAAAACAACAAAACAAAAAAACAATGTCCTGTGTCAATAAATGAATTGCATAAAAGCAAAACAAATGCA
>VNJZ01011475.1:0-18066 GCA_008042795.1 Drosophila asahinai
GTATATATATTCTTGATCAGTATCACCAGCCGAGTTGATTTAGCCATGTCCGTCTGTCCGTCTGTCCGTCGGTGTGAAACAATAGATCTCAGAGACTATAAGAGCTAGAGTTACCAAATTTGGTGACAACATTGGAATCTGTTGCACGCAGATCAAGTTTGTTTTAAAATTTGGCCACGCCCACTTCCGCCCTCAAAAATCATAAAAAACGTTAAATAAGCTTTACTCGTTTTTTTCGGGTAAAAGTTAATAAATAAAAAAAATGAATAAAATAGAGCGGACGTTTCCTGAAAATTTCAGTAAAATCGGATGATAAACATGGGAAATATTAGCAATAAGGTTCGAATTTTAAAACCCCCCCTAAGGCGCTGCTGTTGCAAGCTGAAGCCGACAGGTGGCGCATTCGAGCCTTGGCCGTGCGATATAATGGCGCCAATGTATGTATGTAGATTTCTCCTATAAAAGGACATGAAGCTACACTTAGAGTGGTTTAGGAACAGCAAATTTTGGACGCACCAAGACTGAAGGTTGTCCAAGTCAGACTGTAAGAGTGTATGGAAGTCAGACTGCGTGATTGTCAAACAAAGTTTTACGTCATCCGCGTACATCATAACGTGTGAATGGTGAACTACCAAAGGCCAATCATTTATGAAGAGGTCCAAGAGGCTCCCTTGGGTAACACCAGAAGTTACAAGAACAAGGTTTGAGAAAGAACCCTTGAAGGCTACCCTCTGAGTTCGGTTCGATTAATAAGTCGAAATCCACTTGGTTAACGTTATAGGGATCCTAAAAGAATACGTTTTTTTAACAGTAATTGGTGGTTCACGGAGTCGAAAGCCTTACTGAAGCCTGTAAAAATAAGGTCAGTTTGGGCATAAGTTTTAAACGCATTCCTTATAACTGTAACAAACTTAAGAAGATTTGTAGACGTTGATCTACGTTCCATAATGCCGTGCTGCGAGGAGGATATTATCGAGCTGCATTGGTGCTGTAGCTGAGCAGTAATTAACAACTCGAATAACTTGGGAATCGCACTGAGTTTTGCTATCCCTCGGTAGTTTTTGATGTTAGCTTTCCTTCCCTTTTTATGAAGCGGAATGATAAAAGATTCGTTCCAAACATCAGGAAAAAATGAACTCCGAAGCGATAATTGAAAAAGTTTTGCCAGTGGTATACTCGGAGCTTTAGCACAATTTTTTAACACGCAGCTTGGTACCAGATCTGGACCAGAGGAGAAGGAAGACTTAATAGTTTGAAGATTTTGAAAAACATCATCTTCATTAATCAGTGGCATAAACATACAATTGGAGTGTGGAAGTGAGTAAGGATAGGATGAGGTAGTGTCGAAACTAACAGATGACTGGAAGAAATTTGCAAATAAATTTGCAATATCGGACTCATTAGATGCGGAAATAGTGTTGAAATGAAGACAAGATGGAAATTGTTGTGACTTACGTTTTGAATTAACGAACGCATAAAACTGTTTAGGCTTATCCAGGAACTCATTTTTACGACGAATAAGGTAATTTACGAGAGAACCTGAGGGGCTTATGAATAACGTTAGATGAGGAAAAGGAAGGCACATACATCTCAAAAACGTATTTCAGTATACGGCGTTCTACAATGTTAGATGGGCTTTCAAGTAAATCCATAACGGACCACTCCACTGAGGATAAATAAGCATTCATTTCAATGAAATTGGCTTTGCGAAAGCAACGAAAAGTTGCTGGCTCGACTTCAGGGCATGGCAATAATGGAGTCGAAGCTTCTAAAATGATGTCCAGTGTGGGATGATAGGCGTCTTCGGGGCTGAAAAGAGGGTCAGTTCTAGAGACATAGGCATTTGCAAACTGTGAAGAAAAAATATGATCTAAGATTTTACCAGTTCCTCACAGCGTTCAATTGTCCCAATGAAAGGTAATAAGACCATGTACTAGATCATGGGGTACGGTGGGAACAAGAACACTTGACTCAGATGAGGGCAGCCAAGAAATGGCAGACAAATTGAAATCTGCCATAACAATGAGATGGTCATTATTGCCAAGGGTTGATTGAATACCCTGAATTAGAGCTATATGCTGTAGGTATATGTTGATATCAGACCTAGGTGGAATATACGAGCATGAGACGTACACAAAATAATCGTCAACCTTAATTCGAACAGCCACAAGCTCTAACATGCACTCCATGTCCATTATCGGAATAGGTTCAGAGACTAAATCGGACTTAACGGCAATAAGGACACCGCCTCCAATACGTTGTTGCATAGATGACATAGTTGCCTGCAAATATTTCGCAGCCACAGACAGAGGAGTTGAGCCACGTTTCAGTAAAGGCAATCACATTGGCATCAAAGGAGACACTATTGGCATTTTCCTTATTCAGTTTGCCAAGTAAACTACGAATATTCTGGTAGTGTAGGGAAAATGAGTCGCTTAGTTTTTTGGAGCCCTAAGTGAAGGAGTATGAGGCCCGCGAACCCGAGGATTTGCCTTGTTTACATACTCGTGAACAATAGCATGATCCGGCCATAATGAAATATCAAGGACCTTATCATGGAGAACATCAGAAAGTCCATCAGAAAGTCTTCTTAAACGAAGATATATCACGTCTGAACTTGAAGATAGAAAATTCGGTGTCAGAAACATTCAGTTTGCTGCTCAAATGGGTCTTAACGTCGGATTCAGAAGCGTCTTGAGTCTGGAGACAAACACGAACTTTTTGCGGGCAACACCAGCTAAAGGTGCCGGTTTCCTTGGTGCCACTCCAGATATTGCTGAATTTGAATTCAGTGGTCCAGATGATGGTGCCGAAATTATGACTGTCGGAGGTAACACGGGGTTGGCGTAAACTGAGTTAGGTACGTCAGTAAGATCCGAAGTTGCAGTCGATCGGACGGATGCAAGCGAAGCGTTTTTAGATGCAGCGGCTTACGACGACAATGGTTGAGCATCGTTTACTGGTTTCAAACTAGGAGATATGCTGGACTCAGTTAGTCTCCAGTTTGGGCCAGCGTTTTGTACGTTTGCAGATAAATTTGCAGTTGCAGTTTCAATGTTTTAAAATGAGATAAAAAGCTTAAAAAGCTTAATAAATCCCTGAAACCGGCCGCAAGAGACTGAAACTTTAGGTGGCACTGCCGCATAAAAGCTCTCATTTACTTTTTTATATGCATGCAGCTCGGGCACGTCCAATCCAAACCGTCATGAGCACGAACACAAACACGATCCGCAATTCGTACACCAGTATGCCCCATCAGAGCCAACAACAAACCGTAGAATGCCGCAAGGTAATTTTGCGGCCATGCGTGAAAGCAGGGAAGCAGCAGGTACTCATTTTTATTTTGTGCAGAAAAATGCAAAGATGTTGGTAAATAAGTTGAGAAATTATTATAAATATTTTGCGGTAAAGAACCGAACAAAACAGAAAAAAAAGAGCGCAGGTAAAAGCTTTTGTCCAAGCTCAGAGAAGTTACAAGGGCATGTATGTAGTTGCTCAGCAGCAACAACAACCACACGGTGCAATTGTGAGCGGTAAACGCAGTGCACAAGAAGAACAGGGCAGCAAAACGTAATTAGAAAGTTATTAAAACTGAGTATAGTTTTGCGAGATTAAAGTCACTGGCTTTGATAAAAACGAATCAATTGTTTCCGATTGACACAGACTCTGACATCAGCCTTAACGGCCTCTTAGACCCAATATTAACAAGTAGGAAAGCTACAGTCGAGTGTGTACCCAAGACATTGTTTATGAAATTAAATAGCATATCAACATGGAAAATAGAAAATGTTGACAAATGAAAACAAATGTTGCTAGGAACATATTGAGCAACATCAAAAAAAGACAAATGTTTCTAGGAACATGTTAAGCAACACTCATTTTTGCCGTCAACACAGAATGATAAGGAATCATACACAAATACTTTATTGCTTAATAACTTCCATGTTAATCATTGGATTTTACTCAAATTTTCAGAAAACGTCCACACAATCCTATGTATTTAGTATATGTTTAAATCGAATATTTCGATATTGGCCACGCCCACATCCGCTCCCGAAAACCATAACGTTACATAAGCTATATTCGATTGAAAGTAAATACATGAACTAAATACATTGGATTGTGTGGACGTTTTCTGAAAATTTGAGTCAAACATGTGTCATATGACTTACGTTTTCCATTGTTAGTGTTAATCAGTATACCTCAATACCATGTTCAGAGGTTGTTCTTATATGCCTTAGGGCCGATTTATTAATGACAAGTTGACTTTTGTCATTGAGGTAGATTGTTGTTTCGGAGTAATATAGTCACCCAAAATGTTTGCTTTCATCTTACTTCAAAAATAATCGACTTCGAAAATTTTTGAAAATTTTCAAAATTCAAAAAGGAAACTTAAAAAATTTTCTTTTAATCGCATTAGAATTATTTGCTTACAATTGACCTCCATTTAGAATTTTAAAAAAATGTCGACTTCAGAGAATTTTCAAAAAAAAAAAAAACCATTTTAGCTCATCGTTTGACCAAAAATATTCGATCATCGTTTGACCATGTTTGACCACCAATTACTTTTTTTTACCACGTCTGGTTTAGAATCCTTGCCCACGATTGACCAACCTTTAAAATTTCAAATTCAGAAAAGTTTCCAAACTTTTTGAGAAAATTTTAGTTTTTGAAATGTAAAAGCTGACCTTTTTTGCCCACCATATGACCATGTTTGACCACCAATTACATTTTTTTTTCACCACATCTACTTTAAGAAATATAAGAGTTCAACATTTTTTGAAAACTGAAAGTTGATCTTTTGCATACGTCTATTTAAATATTTTAGTTTTTTAATTTTAATATTTTGTTGTTTATTTTTATACCCGGTACCCTTGTACCAGGGTATTATAAGTTAGTGCCAACCGAGAATGTATGTAACAGGCAGAAGGAAAAATCTCCGACCATATAAAGTATATATATTCTGGATCAGCGTCACCAGCCGAGTCGATTTAGCCATGTCCGTCTGTCCGTCTGTCCGTCTGTCCGTCTATCTGTCCGTGTGAAACAACAGATCTCAGAGACTATAAGAGCTAGAGTTACTAAATTTGGTGACAACATTGGAATTTGTTGCACGCAGATCAAGTTTGTTTTAAAATTTGGCCACGCCCACTTCCTCCCCTGAAAATCATAAAATCGTTATATTAGCTATATGCGTGATTTTCGGCTTAAAGTTAATAGATAAAATAAATTAATAAAATAGAGACGGACGTTTCCTGAAAACTTCAATAAAATCGGATNGATAAACATGGGAGATATTAGCAATAAGGTTCGAATTTTAACACACCGCCCTAAGGCACTGGTGTTGCAAGCTGTAGCCGACAGGTGGCGCATTCGAGCCTTGGCCGTGCGATATAATGGCGCCAATGTATGTATGTACAATGTATGTATGTACAATTTAAATTTGCCTTTTAGTGTGAAGCGCAAACGTTTAGGTACCGGGTATCTCACAGTCGAGCACAGTCGACTGTAGCTATCTTACTTGTTTTGTATATTTTTGTCATATTTTAAGGTTGGTCTTTTTGAGTTTTCAAGCACTTCGTTCAATGCGATCTTTTTTTATACTGCAGCAAAATGTGTGTAAAATCAAACTTAATATTTCAAGTAATTTTTGTTATGCTCTAAGTATAAGGAAATATACGGATATAAATTAATATAAATAAGAATCTAAAATAATGTATAAAAAAGGCATGAATAAAATGTTATGAATAAAGGAAATGCTTTGTTTAACTTATCGACTTTTCATTAGAAACTTAACAAAAACAAGGTGTGCCAAATAAGATAAAAATTATATATTTCTAAGAGAATTTAATCTTTGCTTATATCTGATAGTTTATGCATGAGAATGGCTCTCATTTTTTTTTATAAAAATAATATCAAAAATA
This sequence comes from Drosophila asahinai, assembly GCA_008042795.1. NCBI lineage: Eukaryota > Metazoa > Arthropoda > Insecta > Diptera > Drosophilidae > Drosophila > Drosophila asahinai. The sequence goes on from VNJZ01011475.1 coordinate 5,925, forward strand.
TCGAATAGATCGATATATCGATATCGATCTTAGTTTAGTCGCAATCCAACTTTGAAGTCTCCAACATAATTTTTATACACAAATGTACGTTGAAACACGCTCTATCTATATATTTTTATCTAATTGTTTGGAAGGGGCCCGTTTAATTGAAAATTCATATATATTTATCCGATAAAAAATATCATCAATACGACGACCTACTCCGCCAGGCGAAAAGTGTTTTAAGGGAATATCTCCACTACGTTGCAACTATCGCACGAGAATCACGTATAGCGGAAAAGGTGTTTCTACTAGGAAAAAAGTGCTTTTTAGCACCCTCTTGAAGGGAAACAGCTGTTTTTTGTTTTGGTTTTGATTTGGCGGAAAATTTAATTTAATTCAAAATAAAAGAGCTAGACTTGTTTTTCTATTTGCGGCTAAGAAGGAGTAAGTGGAGAAGGTGCTGCTCCCGGCGGAAAAGGGAAACTTCGAAAAACCGCCACCGACCCGGCTCCTGTGCAGGCACCACCGCCGGTTTTGAGAGAATATGACGATGAGGTATATTGGGAGCAGTGAGAGGATCCCTGAGCAGCTCCGCCGACGCCACCGACAGCTTCTGTCCACAGGGCTCGGCTATCTGAAGCTGTCCGCTTTCAAGCTGAAGAAGGCTATTGCCAAGCACAGGTAGAGTCTTACAAGAAGTTGGAGAGAAAGGGGGCGTCTAGGAAGACACAAAGACGAACGCCAACGCACTGACGCCCGTAACGTAGGAGGAGGCGGTGGCCGCCAGGCAGCATCTACTGAGTAGATGCCAGCTATGATCGTTCTGATGTGTAATAGCCAGTTCATTGAACAGATCGCTAAACGAAATGTGTACATATTAAATGCTAATTAGTTTAACAACATAAAGAAAGTCATTAATATGTTCCATATTTCTCCGTAAGCGGGCAATCAATTTCATTTTTTCAAAAAAACAGCTGCCCAGTGGTGGTAGTTGGGCAAAATCACACATCGATAAGCAAAAAGGGCTGAAATAATCGATACTATCGAACAAAACCACGAAAAAGCGACTTTTTTCTCATTTTTGTCACCACTAGTATCCTATACCTTATACACAGGGAAAAAGTCAATTTTTGGCCAAAACGCAGAATTGTAAAAAGCATCTGTAGTGGAAACGGGGCCTAAGCCATGAGAGAGCAAGAGGTCAATAGTCACCCCCGAAAATCACTGTAGTGTGAAATTGGATTTATACCCTATTTAGACTGCCGCTGAAATTCACAGTTTCGAAAAATTGTTGCAACTCTGTTTGGACTGCGAATCCGCCTAAGCACACAGCTGACGACTCTCAAAAGTAAAGAAGAAATAACATATTGCACCTTATTATTGCTGCAAGTCTTAAAGGTGACAAGCAAAATTAACCAAATATTTAATAAAATACTACAGGTACAGAAAATATACTATTACACAAACACAACAGCTCATGTGATTTTTGTGCTTGGCGCTTGTGTCATTTATTTTACATATCCGACAACTTCCATATACAGTGTTCAGTTCAAATCACCGAAATAGTAAACACTGCCGTACAAGCATGCAGTTCACTGTATTATATAAAGGACATTCAGGCAGGCTCCGGCTTTCACTTTCACAATGTTCTCTCATATTCGTTTTCGAAAACGAAAAATCTGTGCTCCCGTTTTCACTTTCACAAGATTTTTTTGTTTTCAAAAACAGGAAATTTTGTCTTGTCGATATGAAAAGTAAATGCCCTTTTTTACATGAAATCGGTTCTTAATTGCAAAAGGAAAAAATAGTTGACTCTTTGGTTTATTGATGTTCATTTTACACCATCAGTAGATCAATCCAATTCGTATTTACTTTTTAAATAATTCTTTTCCGACCCCACCTCGAATTTGAGATCAAACTATTTGCCGTCGACAACAACATACTTCGTTTTGGTTGCCAGTGCTGCCGTACTGTTGATAGATCAAAGCAATCTGGTCAAAATGCTCCTAAATTTAAAAGGTGGTCATTAAGAAATAAGGATAAAATAAGGTTTAAATAAATAAACCAGTTTGATTTAATGCTTATAAGGTACTTTTACCAAAAAAAAATTGTATGAAAGTCATATCATCAAAGGGTGGCAGCCCTCTTGGACCGTTAAAAAAACAATTTCTGCCTTTGTTTGGCTTTAAAACAAACAATTAAAAACAGAAAAAGGCATTTCAGCATTCCGCTTACTTCTCAAAACATTCAAGTCTTCTGTTTAAACGAAAACGAAAAAAAAAGTTAAAACCGGAGCACGGCTGATAATTTATTTGAGCCATTTCATAAAGATTGGCTAATATACCACTTGCTCATTTAAATTATGCACCATTTTATATAGTTGAATGGCGACTAGTTAGACAGAGCACTCTTCGCCTACTGAATTCGCATCAACTCGGGCTCTGTGTAAATAAGCGCAGCAGGACCAAATTTTTTTGCCATTTTAAGCGGCTGTGTAAAAAGGCTATTATTACCATTCCTCAAAAAATCACATAAAAGCGAGCTTAGAAATATCGATAGTCTGAAGAGGAATATTCATTAAAATTTTCTTTGTTCCATCTCTAATTGTGTTCCCTTTTTTTGCTGTCGTCGACTTGGAAATGGAATCAAATTTGTTATAAATTATGGAAGTCAATGATTGCCTCTACGGTAAGATTCCTTACAGAATTATACATATATGGTATTCGTAGTGTAAATTGTTACACTACGAATACGATATATGTATAATTCTGTCAAAAGCTGTCCACAATTTTACCTATACCTAAAATTGGTAACTACAGTAAATATAATCTTTATTCGAAATTATTATTATTACATACAGTGGCTCGCAGCTTATTTCGTGCAGAGGTACAACCAAACTATAAATTCGTGTAGCATATAAACTATAGAAGATATCAACAAAATTTAAATGCAGTTTTTTAAAGTAGTATTCCAATTCCATTCAATAATGTTTAAATTTACAAAACACTATAAATATTGACTTCTTCAATGTCGCAGCTTATTTCGTGCAAGAACTTTGGGTAAATGCATTTCGTGAATTGTGATCCCTGACAAACTTTTTTTATGGAATCTTTTTGAACACAATATCAGCTAATTTTGTTAACTATTAACTTTTTTTGATACACTGGAAAAAAAGTTTTGTTCATTTAAGAAGAATCACCCCCTGTTTAACAATTAAACAGCGGGAAATGGTCCTTAAATATTTTCAAAATAAAACAACTTAGCGGAATATGATTAAATGGTATATTGAGGGCCTAGTAAATAAAAAATTAAAAATAAAAATAATACGCGGCTGATAACGCCCAAAATGCTCCATATGATATTGTTCAGTGAGCATAAAGACACACGAATTATCTTTAAAAGTGCACTTAATCTGAAGATATCGACACCAAAACAAGCAGTATATATTAAGAATGAACTGACAAAAAATGTTCCGTGAAAACCGACTACCGAATATGGCGAGAACATATCTTTAATGGCCAAGTAACTTTGAAGAAGCCATTTATAAGGCAGAAAATTGAACTATGCCAATTTAAATTTGCCAGGGAGCACGAAAATTGCCCAATATCCTTCTGGATTGAAGGTATTTGTAAAAACGAGACTAACTTTAACATATTTTGATATTTTGAATGCCATATGTTTGTCGTGATCGGCATACAGAGCTACACCATATGCACCTGATAGCTACAGATGAGCATTCTCGTGGTAATTCCAAGGTTTGGGCCTTCAAGGCTGTTTTAGGCGTTTTGTTATCTTTAACTTTTGAGACAAAAATTGCTTTAAAAAACTGGGCCGAGAGGATCGTTTTAGATTTAAAGAGCAATATTATATGGAACGTTTTGATCCCAATCAAGCACAAATTTAGCTTTTTTTTAATTTTCCATTGTATTAAACCCTAAATATAGCATTAATTCAATATTCGGCTTAGTTTATTTTTATTTTTTTAATGTTTAAGGACCAATTCCTGCTGTTCAATAGTTGAACAGAGGCTGATTCTTCTAAAATGTCCAAAACATTTTTTCCAGTGTTTTAAAAAAAGTTTATAGTTAACAAAATTAGCTGATATTGTATTCAAAAGGATTCCATAAAAAAAGTTTGTCAGGGATCACAATTCACGAAATACATTTACCCAAAGTTCTTGCACGAAATAAGCTGCGACATTGAAGAAGTCAATATTTTTAGTTTTTTGTAAATTTAAACATTGAATGGAATTGAAAAAAATATATAATTTTTATATATATTAGAATACTCTTTTAAAAAACTGCATTTAAATTTTGTTGATATCTATAGTTTATATGCTACACGTCTTTATAATTTGGTTTTACATACAGTGGCTCACAGCTTATTTGACCCACACATAATTTCCAATATAAAATAGGTATAACTTCTGAACCATAAGATACATATAGCTACAAAAATTAAACGCAGAATGGTTAACTGATAGTTTAACTTACAAAATATAATTTCATTTATTCATTTTAACAAACAACTTCTTAAATAAGAACCAACATCTAAAAATACAGCTTATTTCAACTTCACAGCTTATTTGGCCCAAAGTTTTCCAAGAATGTAAGAACTGTTTTTTGCCTATGTTATGTTAGCTATATTTCTCACTTTGAATAAGATTTGATCACGAAAGCTCGTGTAATATAGAGCAACGTGAGTTGGTCCTTAATCATTACATAAAAGGACATTTTCGACGGAAAATTGCTGAAATGGTGAATTTTCCTGATGGCACAGTCAAAGCCATAATTCATCGTTTTGTTTTCGAAAGTCGGGTGGAAAATAAAGGCAGAACAGCTCCAAACAACATTTTTAAAGCCTCCGATAAACGTTTTATGGTTAAAAAAAAATCAATAAAAGATCCAAAAAATCGGCACCAAAGATAGGAAGTAAGGTTCCGGAAATGACAGGAAAGTCGTGCTGCCCAGAAACCATCCGTTTCGACATCCGTCGAAATTTGCAAAGGAGCACATCAGTAAGGACTCTGGATTCTGGAATGATGTAATTTTCGCGGATGAATCAAAATTTTATATTTTTTGATCCGATGGACGTTCCTACGTATGGTGTACGGCAAATATAGAGCTGGAGCATAAGCGTCTAAAACCAACCGTTAACCATGGTGGGGGACATGCTATGGTATGGGCCTGTATGTCCGCAGCAGGAGTTTGAAGCCTTGAATTTATTGAGAGTACTATGGATAAAAATGTATATCTTAATTTCCTTAGAGAAAATGGCTCGTATGTAATTGTCCTCACATTATGAAACCGCCAGCTCAGTCACCGGATCTAAATGTGATCGAGAATTTGTGGTCTACAAGTAGAGTTCCAAAGTAAACAGGACTTTTAAAAAAAAGACAGAACAAATAGTTTTTTCGGCAAAATCAATTTATTTTATTCAAAATAGTCTCCTTCTGCTTTAATACAGCGTTTTGCACGGTCCAAAAGCATGTCGAACGAGTGGTTTAGCTCGTTGCCCGGTATGGCCGCCAGTATGCCGGTGCAAGCCTTTTGAATGGCCTCTACGTCTGCATAACGCTTTCCTTTCATCGGCAAATGCATTTTTCCGAAAAGGTAGAAGTCGCACGGTGCCATATCAGGTGAATACTGGGAGTGGTTAATGGTTAAAATATGATTTTTGGTCAAATAGTCGGACACAAGCGTCGATCGATGAGACGGCGCATTATCGTGCAACAAACGCCAACTTCCATCTTCGCGATATTCGGGCCGAACACGTCGAATACGGCGCACCAAACGCTTCAAAACTCCAAGATAGAATACCGCATTAACGTTTTGGCCGGGTGGAACAAATCCTTTGTGGACAATACCCTTGGGATCATAAAAACAAATCAGCATTGTCTTCACTTTTGACATCTCCGGGCGCGATTTTTTGGGTTTCGCCTCGTCCGGCGCCTTCCATTCAGCACTCTGGCGTTTCGTTTCGGGATCATATTGAGAACAACACGTTTCGTCACCAGTCACAATCTTGTAAAGGAAGTTCGGGTCTTTTTTTGCCTCTTTAATGATGTCCTTCGAATGTTGAATTCTGAGCAATTTTTGCTCATTTTCGCACCGATGACAAAAACATACTGACACTTAAAACGCAATAACCTCACTTCCAATAGATGAAATGTCATGAAATTTTTACTAGAAGTCGATAAATGATAGCAGATTCTAACGCACCAGTTGACATATAGATGGCGCCACTAGAGGGCGCTAGATTAAAAAAGTTCTGTTTACTTTGGAACTCACCTTGTATATTGCACTTCAAGATTCGTCAACGTAACATTTCGAATAAAAATTATTGAAAAAACGGCTTTACTTGGGGAATGGGCTAAAATCCCTCCAGAAACCACAAAGAAATTGGTGGAATCGATTCCCGATCGCCTTAAATATGTTGTAGACCAAAAGAGCGGACATACTAAATATTAATATTTAAAACAAATTTTTTTTTCCAATTTTGTATTAATAAATAAAGTACCTGGGTTATTTTTTAAGAAGTTGTTTGTTAAAATGAATAAATTAAATTATATTTTATAAGTTAAAATATCAGTTAACCATTTTGCGTTTAATTTTTGTAGCTATCTTTATGTTTCGGAAGTTATACCTGTTTTATGTTCAAAATTATGTGTGGGTCAAATAAGTTTTGAGCCACTGTATGTATGTACACTGGCTCGCATATTTTTTCGGACAGCACCATAAAAAATCAAAACATTGACTTTAAAGAAGGACATCTAAGAAGGTAAAAAAAGGCATATTTACATTTTTTTTTTTTTTTTTTTTTTTTTTTTTTTTTTTTTTGATTAAATGCAAGGGTTATCCGAAAATTTCTTAGTTATGTATTAGAAAGTAAGGCATTTACTAGAAATTTTTATTTGTATCAAAAACAAAAGGCCGAACGTGTAGCGTTTCTCCGTAGGCTCTAATATTCCGTGGTCTGACACACACCTACTATAAAAAGTCTGCGTACAAGAATGTTCTGTAACTTCGGCTTCAAAAAAAAGGTGATAAAAATTGAAAATTTTATTAACTTTTTTATGTGATGTAAATCACTTTTTTCTAGCTCTTAAACTTTAGACCAGTGGTCCGTAACACTACAGTCAAATGCCAACATTGCATTTGTATGAGTGAAAATTGAACACTCTATGGCTAGATATGAGAAGAATAATAAGCTCAAATATTCTGTAATATGGCAAAAAATAGCTATAGCCCAAAAAATGAGCTATTTAACGCTAAAAAGGGCTTAATCTAGCCACACAATTACAATTTGTTTGCACTGATTCTTCTGTTCACTTTTGTGCATACTGTGCGTGAGCGGCAGCGACGCCGACTGAGAAAAATCCTATCCCACGGGATAGGGCAGTGCCGACGGCTGATTTTGTTGGAAATTGCATTTAGTATAACATAAAAAATTAGAAGTTAAACAAATAATATTTTTGTAATATTTTAAACTTAAAAATAGGTACATACCCTCTAAAACCTAGCAAAAACTTCGGTTTGTTTTCCCCACTTTTATATTTTTTTATATGAATGCCTAACATCTGAAGAACATAAAGTCCAAATTTGACATCGATCGGAGCAAAAATAACGAAGTAATGGTTAGTTTAACGGAGGTCATTCTATGTTCGATGTATGGGCAGTCAAAACTTTAAAGCGCTCCCCTGAAAAGTGTCATTTTCAAAGTCGGTGTACACGATTACTAAAAATCTACTTGACCAATCGTTTTGAAACTTTGCACACAGCTTCTGCAACAAGTTCTCCAGGTATAACCGTCGTGATTTTTTTAAAATTAATTTTGTATTATATTTTTTATTTAACAATTAAACTTTTTTTTTAGTCAAGAATTGAATTATTGATTTTAAACTTTCATGAAAAATCGAGAAAAAAATGAAAAAAAGAAAAACTCCACGGTGATACTTCCAGCCAATTATTCTTTAACTAATGCATAATTTGGTTTTCATATCGGGCGATTCTGTGTACAGTAAGGATGTACACAACAAATCAACTAAATAAATAAACTAGCTCCAGCCGTGTCGCCAAAATAAATTTTTGAAAAGTGACCCGTTTTGCACCGAATTAACTAAACCGATTTTTTTAAAATGCTGTACGCAGAAATACGCGAGTGTATACTAAGTTAATACAATTTTCATATTTTGTATGACTTCTCTTAGCATTACATTACTCAATTAATGAACTTTTGTAAGTCATATCAACGGATATTTTTTTGACACTGTTCAATTACAGCCCCTTTGAGCGCATTGCTGTTTCTGGACTGCATTTTTGCCTTCTTTTTTAGGGTCCATCCACAAGTTCTTAATAGGGTTGAGGTCGGTGCTCTGGGGTGGAATATTAATCACCTTTCCACAATTATAAAGAAGCCAGGTCCGCACATTATGCTCCTTATGTTTATGAGCATTGTCTTAGTAAAACTTAAAATTAGCCTTATTGTCGGTAATAAAGCCGAATTTGTCAGTCCTATCCCGCGGGATAGCAAATTTCTCTGCCAGTCCTCTGCTCGCACATGCCCAATATGAGAAAAGGATAATCAAATTGTAATTTTATGGCTAATTGTAGCCTTTTTTATAGTTCAATAGCTAGTTTTTTAATCATAGTTATTTTTTTTAAATGTTGCAGAAAGATATACCTAACTTTACTCATATCTAGAAAATGTGTGGACCACTGCACTTTGGTCCCGGTGACTTTTCTTGGCCAAAAGTAATAACTTGCTCAATTTTAAAGATATCAATATGAATCGTTATTTTTTTAGTTTAATGAAGATACTGACAAAAGTTTTTATAGCTGCTATAGGAATGATCAGGAAAACTTAAAGATAAATTCATAAATCTTTTGGATAAGCTTAAAGATGTTTTAACTAAATCTTAAAAATTTCGTCAAAATCGGATCCGAATTTTCTATACATTTTATAGGAACAATCGGACAAAAATGAGGTTTTTTTCATATAATTGCATGAAAGGGTCCCACCTGTGGAGCCTCAAGTAACACTAATTTAAATCATAAAATCAAGGGAACAAGCAGACCCGGCCACAAAAAATAAAATTGAAATATTTGTAATTGCAGCCAGCTGTTTGTGTGTTGTGAAATTTTCACAAGTAGTATTGCAAAATGCTGGAAAATTCTGTTTCTTACAGTTTGTAGATTAAATTTGCTGATATCAAAAACACTTTTCTTTAACATAACTTAATAACCTTTATTATAATAGCAAAACTGACATAATAACGAAAGTTAAAAATTAATCTCACGAATATGTCGTTCTCTTTTAGTAAACTGACAACCCTGAAGCCTAGTACTCAGTAGCGCTAAACCCTTAGTTATGCGGGTATGATACAGGGCACAAGTTTTCATTGATGGCTTCATTAGAACCTAGAATGAGACAACTATCACTTACTATTTTATTTTTCGTTTTAGTTTTAGACCAAAAACGTACGTTTTTGTTTTTAGGTGCTCCGGTTTTACAAACTTTTTGTCATCGTTTTGTTATCGAAATATCTAATCTTTTTTATTGCTCAAACAGATGACTTGGATGTTTTGAGAAGTAAACGGAATGCTTAAATGCCTATTTAATTGTTTGTTTTAAAGCCAAATAAAGGCAGAAATAGTTTATTTAACGGTCCAAGAGGGCTGCGACCCTTTGATGATATGACTTGTATACCTTTTTTTATTGGTAAAAATTCTATTTAAACATTATTTTTTTATTATGTTATATTAATATTAATGACGACCTTTTAAATTTAGATGCATTTCGACCAGATTGTTTTGATCCATCAACAGTACGGCAGCACTGGCAATCAAAAACGAAAGATGTTGTTGGCGACGACAAATATTTTTTTCCCGAATTCGAGGTGGGGTCGGAAAAGAGTTATTTAAAAAGTAAATACAATCTAGATTGATCTACTGATGGTGTGAAATTAACATCAATAGACCAACGAGTCAACTATTTTTCCTTTGACAATTAAGCACCGATTTGTTGTAGAAAAGGACATTTACTTTTCATTTCGACAAGACAAACATGCACATTTTTGAAATCGAAAAAGTCTTTTGAACGTAAAATTTCGAAAACGAAAACGAGGGAATCTTGTGAAAGTGAAAACCAAAGCCTGCCTGTATATATTTTTTTTATCTCTTAGAATTAGTTTCACGTTAAAGAATAGTTTAAGACTTTGGCCACATCCCAACTCAAATTAGATCAGAAGTTATAGTTTATAACTTACAGTTTTAAAGTAAGCGCTTTTGCATACTTCTAGCATACTCCTGCAATGTTAGTGCCAGCAGAGAATGTATGTACCAGGTAGAATGAGACCCTATAACGTATAAAGTATATGTACCCACCCTAAAAAGTATATATATTCTTGATCATCGTCACCAGCTGAGTCGATTTAGCCATGTCCGTCTTTCCGTGTCTCCGTCTGTCCGTCTCTCCGTTCGTCCGTCCGTGTAAAACAACAGATCTCGGAGACTATAAGATCTACAGTTACAAATTTTGGTGACAACATTGGATTCACGCAGATCAAGTTGGTTTTAAAAATTGGGCACGCCCGTTACATTAGCTATATAATAGATTAAATAAATAAGTAAGCATTCACGGACGAGTTCTAAAAATTTGAGTAAAATCGGATGATAAACATGGAAGTTATTACCCGGTATCTCACAGTCGGTCGAGTGTGACCGACTGTAGCTTTCCCACTTGTTTTATTTGCGTTTATCTCGAAACTACATTTTAAGAACTGCCGTCATTAAAATCTACTAAACTATCGGGCTGATTTCTCTGAAATAAAAGCTGAATACTTTTAGATACATTATGCAAAAAGTAGCGTACTGTTCTTGCGATTACTCAATTAGTTTATTATTTATTGACATTTTTGTTGTAAAATAAAGATGAAAAATTATAAGTTTTTTCACAACAAAAAACGTCAATAAATAAAAAACTAATTGAGTAATCGCAAAAACCTTACGCTACATTTTGCATAATATATTAAAGAGTATTAGCTAAAATATCAGAGAAATTGGCTTGATAGTTACATTAAATAATACTCTGAGTACTTAAATACTAACTAATATTAGTGATTTTCGGCTAAAAGTAAATAGATTAAATAAATAAGTAAGCATTCACGGACGTGTTCTAAAAATTTGAGTAAAAATTTAATTTTTATGCCCGCAGTTCTATGAAATTTTGAGATACATTTTAGTATACCCTTGCAGAGGGAATTATAATTTTGCCATGGTATTTGCAACGCAGTGAAGGAGGCATCTCCGACCCCATAAAGTATATAAATTAATAAGTCCCACGCAGCAGTCGGTGCAGCGTCAACGGGGGGTTGTTGCAGGCCAGTTGCCCTTGCAGTCTTCCTTCTTAGTTAGAAGATTATGTTGGGAGGAACTACCTCCGTTATCATTGGCCCTTAAGGCATAACAACCAATAATAAAAGATATATGACGGCGGAGCCGGAGTTCAATTTATAAGAGCGATTGCTCCTTCTTTATTGCAAAGTCAAAAATGAACTGAACTCAGAATAAAACGTAAAGCTAACAAAAGACTCACAGCGGCCACGCAAATATGCAGTGTCTGCCGTCTGTGCACGAGCATCCGGCCCAAATGCTGCATCAGCAATTTCGGCCGGAGTTGAATAAGGGACAGAAACCAATGCTTATGTCATTGATTTATGTTGGCTTATGTTAACTTGTTAACTACTCCCCCCTTTGGATTAAGGCCGCCCTCGGCCGGCGCTATCTCAGCAATGACTTCCTTCAGTTGGGCTGCCGATCTTCTGGCCTTGAATAAATGCAGATAGGCCATACCGATGCAGATCATCGCGCAGCAGGATATGCCCACGATTAGTGCTATGCGGTACATCCGGTTGGTGTCGGTGTTTTTGTCGAACTCCTTAATGAGCTCCACGTTACGTTCGTTCAATCGTTGAAGGTAAGGGAGGCTGAGTATATCTTGATTAAATGTGATATTGAGCAATGGTGATCTTGCTACTCCTAGAGTTCTCGTGTGGGCCTTATTGTGGTTGACATAGAGGGTTTCGTTTATGGAGACACGACCTTCGAAGGTAACGAGGTGTGTACCGTGTACCCAGACTTCAGTACCGTTGTCTACTCTG
>VNJZ01011477.1:0-30778 GCA_008042795.1 Drosophila asahinai
TCTTTGTGGATGACAGCAAGGCTACCAACGCCGATGCGTCGTCCCGCGCCCTGGGGTGTTACGACCGGCTGGTGTGGATTGCGGGCGGCATGGCAAAAGAAGGCGGTATCAGTTCTCTGACCGCCTACTTCCCGCGCATCACGCACACCTTCCTGATTGGCCGCGATGCCGAGGAACTGGCCGCAACCCTCCGTGCCCATAACGCGCCCTACACTATTGTAGGCACGCTAGAGGCCGCGGTGCCTGCCGCCTACGCCACAGCGCAGCAAAGCCACACACCTGTTGTGCTGCTTTCACCCGCATGCGCCAGTTTTGATCAGTTTTCAGGGTTTGAAGCACGCGGCCTCCGGTTTCAGGAACTGGCCCGCACAATGCAGGCTGATACCGCCCCACAGACAGGAAAGAACGGCTGATGCCAGGGTATTCCCGCAGTGATGATTCTGCTCTGGGCCGCTGGTGGCGGAATGTTGACCGCACCACGCTTATCTGCGCGTTCATTCTCATCGGGTTTGGCTATATTCTGATGATGGCCGCCAGCCCTGCCGTGGCTGTGCGTATTGGCGCATCACGCAATATGTTCATCTTCAAACAGATGATGTTTCTCAGCATTGCCGGGCTGATTGTAACGGGCGTTTCAACGCTCTCGCGCAAAGCCGTGCTGCGGCTGTCCCTGATCGGTGGGGCTCTGATGCTGGGGGCTACGGCCCTGACACTGGTGCATGGCATTGAGATCAAAGGCGCACGCCGATGGATTGCGCTGCCCCTGATGTCCCTTCAGCCATCCGAATTCCTGAAGCCCTGTTTTGCCGTTGTAACCGGGTGGCTGCTGACCCAGCGCCGCCTGACCAAATACTTCCCCGGTATGCTGCTGGCCTTTGGTCTTTTTGGTGCCATTCTGATGCTGCTGAAGTCTCAGCCAGACATCGGCATGTTGACAGTCATCACCACCGTTTTCATGACCCAGTTGTTTGTTGATGGCCTTAGCCTTGTTCTGGTGGGTGTCGGCGTGGCGTGCATGATCGGGGCGGGTGTGTCGGCCTTCTTCCTGTTCCCGCATGTGCGGTCACGTGTTGAACGCTTCATGCACCCCAACGTGGGGGACCACTACCAGATTGATACCGCCCTACGCGCTTTTGGTAATGGCGGCCTGACAGGCCGTGGCCCCGGTGAAGGCCGCGTAAAAGACCTTCTGCCCGACGCCCATGCTGACTTCGTGTTTGCCGTGGCGGGGGAAGAATACGGCATGATTGTCTGCATGCTGATTATTGCCGTGTTTGGCGTGATTGTGGTCCGCACATTGCTGCGCCTTATCCGGGAAGATGACCCGTTTGTGGTGCTTTCCGTCACCGGGCTGGTCACGGGGTTTGGCCTTCAGGCCTTTGTGAACATGGCCTCGACCTTGCATCTTATCCCGACCAAGGGCATGACGCTGCCTTTCATCTCCTATGGTGGGTCTTCAGCTATGTCTATTGCGCTGGCAGTCGGCATGGTTCTGGCCTTGACCCGACACCAGCCCGGCGGCCGCACGCAGATTGGAAACGGCTTCATGACCACACTCAGACAATGGCGGCCAGCATGACCCCCCGCACTATCGTCATTGCCGCCGGGGGAACCGGTGGGCACTTCTTCCCCGCAGAAGCACTGGCAGACGCCTTGGCCAGCCGCGGCCACCAGCTTGTGCTGATGACGGATGAGCGTGCCGGCACCCGGACCGAGGGTGTGTTTGCAGGTGGCCCACAATATGTGCTGCGGGGTGCCGGTGTTGCAGGCCGTGGCCCGACCCGTGCCCTGAAAGCCGGTTTGACATTGCTGGCCAGCGCATGGAAGGCGCGTTCAATTCTGCGCACTGTCAAGCCAGATGCCATTGTCGGGTTCGGCGGTTATCCCTCCGTGCCGCCTTTGCTGGGTGGGCGGCTACTGGGCCGCAAGCATCCTGTCCTGATTATTCATGAAGGCAATGCTGTTCTGGGCAAGGCCAATGCCGTGCTTTCCCGCTTTGCTGATGTTATTGCGACTTCCTACCCATCCGTCGCCAAGTTACCGATTGGCGCACGCACAGCGTTGACCGGCATGCCGGTTCGCCCTGCGATTGCGGATCTGGCCGGGGAAGCATATGCGCCCCCTGCTGACACCATTCATCTGCTTGTCTGGGGCGGGTCACTGGGGGCCACTGTTTTTGCCCAGACCGTTCCGGCCGCACTTGGCAAACTGCCAGAAACCCTGCGCAGCCGCCTGCGTGTTACGCAACAAGCCCGCAAGGCCGATCTGGACGATGTGCGTGCATCCTATGCGGGCATGGGTATTCAGGCGCGTGTAGAGCCATTTCTGAACGATGTTCCCGCCCTGCTGAAAAACGCGCATTTGGTCATTGGCCGTGCCGGTGGGTCTTCCGTGGCAGAAATTACCACAGCGGGCCGCCCGTCCATTCTGGTCCCACTGCCCATTGCGGCGAGTGATGAGCAGACTGAAAATGCCCGCGCCATAACCACTGCTGGTGCCGGGTGGATGATCCGCCAGCCGGATTTCACCCCCGCTGCTCTGGCTTCGCGCCTGAGTGATCTGTTAACCGCCCCGGACGATCTGGCGCGTGCCGCCGCCGCCGCGGCCACACTGGCCCGCCCGGATGCCGCCACCCGTCTGGCCGATATTGTAGAAGAATGTTTGCACCTTTCCCCCTCGCCCGCCTATCCGACGACACCCAGCCAGACGGAGTTCAGCGCATGAGAGCCCTCCCCCTTTCCATCGGCACCATCCATTTTGTGGGTATTGGCGGTATCGGCATGTCGGGCATTGCAGAGGTTCTGTCCATGCTCGGCTATTCCGTGCAGGGGTCAGACATTGCAGAAAACGGCAACGTCAAACGTCTGCGTGCAGCGGGTATTCCTATCTCCATCGGGCACGATGCCGCCAATCTGGGTGATGCGCAGGTTGTGGTCATTTCAACCGCCGTCAGCCGCGACAACCCGGAAGTTGTTGCCGCCCGCAGCCGGTTGATCCCTGTGGTACGCCGGGCAGAAATGCTGGCGGAACTGATGCGTCTGCGCTGGTCGGTTGCTATTGGCGGCACACACGGCAAAACCACCACCACCAGTCTGGTGGCCGCCGTGCTTGAAGCCGCGCAGCTTGACCCGACCGTTATCAACGGCGGCATTATCGAAGCCTACGGCACCAACACCCGCATGGGCAAAGGTGACTGGATGGTGGCCGAAGCGGATGAAAGTGACGGTTCTTTCCTGCGCCTGCCTGCTGTTATTTCCGTCGTGACCAACATGGATCCCGAACATCTGGACCATTGGGGGTCAGCCGAGGCCATGGAAGCGGCTTATGACCAGTTTGTTTCCAACGTGCCGTTTTATGGTTTTGCCGTGCTGTGCATTGACCACCCGGCCGTGCAGCAGATGATCCCGCGCCTGTCCGACCACCGCATTGTCACCTACGGGTTCTCCCCGCAGGCAGACGTCCGGGCTGAAAAGCTGATTACGGACAAAATGGGTGCGACGTTTGAAGTCACGCTGACAGACCGCATTACCCGCCGCACCCGCAAGGCCGGTCCATTCCGCCTGCCCATGCTGGGCTCACATAACGTGCAGAACGCTCTGGCTGCCATTGCTGTGGCAACGGAAATGGATATCAGTGACGATGTGATCCGCTCTGGTCTGGCTTCTTTCCGTGGTGTGAAGCGTCGCTTTACCCGCACGGGTGAAGCCGGCGGCATTACCGTGATTGATGATTACGGCCACCACCCGGTTGAAATTGCCGCCGTGCTGAAAGCGGCACGTCAGGCAGGGGCAGCCAAGGTTATTGCCGTAATGCAGCCCCACCGTTATTCGCGCCTGCAAATGCTGTTCGCTGATTTCTGCACCTGCATGAATGATGCAGATACCGTCATTGTGTCAGACATCTACGCGGCGGGTGAACAGCCGATTGAGGGCGTTAGCCGCGATATGCTGATTGAAGGCCTGCGCGAACGTGGCCACCGATCAGTCGTGCCGCTGTCCAGCCCTGACCATCTGGCAGAAATGGTCAACGCCATTGCCAAACCGGGTGACTATGTTGTCTGCCTTGGCGCAGGCACCATTACCAACTGGGCACAGGCATTGCCAGAACAGTTGTCGGCCCTTCAGGCCGCAGCGAAAGGTGGACGTGCGGCATGACTGCCGACACCATGACCAACCTTGTGCAGCATGCATTTGCTGACACACGCGGCCGTCTTACACCGCAAGCTCTCCTTGGGCCACGCACATGGTTTCGGGTCGGTGGCAATGCGGAATGGCTGTTTCAGCCAGCCGATACGGAAGATCTGGCAGCAGTCATGCAGAAGCTGTCACCAGAACTTCCTGTGACTGCACTGGGCGCGTGTTCAAACGTCATTATCCGCGATGGTGGGCTGGACGGCATTGTCATTCGTCTGGCCCGCGGTTTTGCCGATGTCACAGTTGAGCAGGACGGACTGGTTGTTGGCGCGGCCTGCCTGGATGCCACGGTTGCCGAACATGCGGCACAGGCTGGTCTGGGTGGGCTGGAGTTTCTTGCAGGCATTCCCGGCTCCATCGGTGGAGCTGTGCGTATGAATGCGGGTGCGTATGGGTCTGACATCGCGGCAGTGCTTGACTGGGCGGATATTGTAACCCGCGATGGCAGTCTGGTACGGCTGGATGCTGGCGCACTGAACTTTGGGTATCGCCGGTCTGGCCTGCCCGAAGGTGCTTTGGTGGTGCGCGCACGCCTGCGCGGTGTGCCTGCAAACCCGGCCGATATTGCCGCCCGTATTGCCGACGTGCGCACATCCCGCGAACAATCCCAGCCTGTCCGGGCCAGAACCGGAGGGTCAACCTTCCGTAATCCTGACCCTGAACTCTCACGCCGCAAGGCATGGGAACTGATTGATGCTGCCGGTTGCCGCGGGTTAACGCTGGGCGGGGCGCAGGTCAGTGAAAAACACTGTAATTTTCTGATCAATACCGGCACAGCCACCGCCTCGGACCTTGAAGCATTGGGCGAGGAAGTCCGGAAGCGGGTTGAACAGAACTCTGGTGTTTCCCTGCACTGGGAAATCAAACGTATTGGCAAAACGGGCACCCCGGCATGAACAGCAATACACGTGTGACCGTTCTGATGGGCGGCATTTCCTCTGAACGCGAAGTCAGCCTGTCATCCGGCAAAGGCGTAGCTGATGCCCTGCGGAGCGCGGGCTATACCGTATCGGAACTGGATGCCGGGGCAGATCTGGCCGGGCTGGTTGCCAGCCTGACCGAACAGAAACCGGATGTGGTGTTCAATGCCCTGCACGGCCGCTTTGGGGAAGATGGTTGTATTCAGGGCATTCTGGAATGGATGCGCCTACCCTATACCCACTCCGGCGTACGCGCCTCTGCAACCGCTATGGACAAGGCCGCCGCCCGCGCGGTGTTTCTGTCTGCAGGCTTACCCGTTGCTGACGGCAAGGTTATCAGCATTGAAGAGCTGGCTGAAGCTGACCCGATGCCTGCCCCCTATGTGGTCAAACCATTAAGCGAGGGCTCGTCAGTTGGGGTATCCATTGTCCGCAAAGGATCAAATGTGCGGGCAGGGATTGTCGAAAACTGGCACTACGGCACACACGCACTGGTAGAAGAATTTATTCCGGGGCGTGAAATTACTATCGGCGTGCTGGGTGACCGTGCATTGACAGTAACAGACATCACCCCTACCCCAGCCGAAGGCCGCGATTTCTACGATTACGATGCCAAATACAAAGCAGGCGGGTCTGCCCACGTTCTACCGGCAAACATAGACGCGGATATTGCGAAAAAAGCCTGTGATATTGCTGTGGCAGCGCATCAGGCTTTGGGCTGTGCAGGCGCATCGCGGTCTGACTTCCGGCTGGATGACACTGGCGACGGCCCAGCCCGGCTTATTCTGCTGGAGGTCAACACCCAGCCGGGTATGACCGCAACATCCCTTCTGCCAGAACAGGCCGCCTATTGCGGCATCAGCTACCCGGAACTGTGCGGCTGGCTGGTTGAACAGGCCCTTCACCGTCAATGAGACCACCGCCCTCACCCTCTGATCGTCCGTCCCGGCTGGCTCTGTTTGCCCGCAGGCAGAAGCATCTGTTGCGGCCACTGGCCGGGCTTATCGTTCTGGGGGCTGTGGGCGGCGCGGCTTATCTGTATCTTCAGCTGCCTGGCGCAAAAGAACAACTTGCCCCCATACGCGATAGATTACTGAACAAAGCCCCCCTGCGTATTACCGCGCTTAAAATCGACGGTGCCCAGCTGACCAGTGAGGAAGCTATTCGTAACGCGGTTGGCGTAAAGGTGGGTGACCCTGTTCTGAACTTCAGCGTCAGTGACGCACGCGACAGACTGAATGCGCTGCCGTTTGTTGATCATGTAACGGTTGAGCGGCACCTTTCGGGCGAGATTGATGTTCATATTACCGAACGGCCGCCTTTTGCCGTCTGGCAGCATAATGGCCATTTTGAACTGATTGACCGTCAGGGCAACAAAGTGCCTGATCAGGGCATGACTGGCAAAGATGCAGAAGCCTTTACCAAACTGCCGCTGGTGGTGGGTGATGGTGCCAATGCCCCCGCAGCAACCCTGCTTGATGCACTGGCGCTGGAGCCAGAAGTCCGCTCCCGCATGGTCGCAGCTGTTCGCGTCAGCAACCGGCGCTGGAATCTCACGCTCAAAGATGGTGCCACAGTGCTGCTGCCAGAGGGAGAGGAAGTGCCCGCCATCCATCGGCTGGCCAAGCTCCACGCGACCACCCGTCTGCTTGATCGGCCTGTCGTGCTGATTGACATGCGCCTGCCAGACCGCCTGACCATTCGGGAAAAACCGCCAGAACCACAACCCGATGCCAGCAAACCAGAAACGGATGCCCCAGCCGCAGCCGGTGCCCATCCCGGCAAACCCGCGGCAGCGCCTTCTGGTCAGCCCCACTCCTCAGCCCCCGCAACGGGAAGCCCACAATGAATGACCGCGCACGTTCTTCCTCTCCCAATTTTTCTCTGGGGGGCCGGTCTCGCAAAAAATCTGCCAATGGGGGCGCATCTTCCGGCCTGTTGATGAGTGGTGATGACACCATCCTTCCGCTGCCGCCGTCAGAAGCCAATAAACGCCCCCGCGTATGGCGCAACGGCTACTCCGCAGTGCTGGATATCGGGTCAACCAAAATTACCTGCCTGATTGGCAAGGGCGAGCCAAACGGCAATCTGCGGGTCATTGGCTGCGGCTGGCGTCGGTCAGATGGTATTCGCAACGGTGCCATTACAGACCTGCAAAAAGCGGAAGCGGCCATTCGGGCTACGGTTGGTCAGGCTGAAATGATGGCCGAACGGACGGTTGACCGCATTGTGGTCAATCTGTCCTGCGGTCATCCGGCCAGCCGTCTGTTCAACGTACGGTGGCCTGTCGGCGGCCGCGTTGTTACGGAAGCCGATATTCGCCGCGTGGTGACGGAAGGCCGTGTGCAGGCGACGGTTGAAGGACGCGACGTCGTCCATACACTGCCGATTGATTTCACGGTCGATGATACCGAAAACGTCGCAGACCCGCGTGGTCATTTATGTGAAACCCTGAAAGCACGGTTGCATATTATTGATGCGGCCTCGACTGCCCTGCTGAATCTTGAAACGGTTTTAAGCCGGGCAGAACTGAAGCTGGAAGCACTTGTATCCTCCCCCATGGCCTCTGGCCTGTCCGTTCTGGATGCCGATGAACGGGAACTGGGCACCACCGTCATTGAAATGGGCGGCGGTACAACCTCTTTTGCTGTTTTTGGCGAAGGCCAGATCCTGCACACCGCGCAAATTGGTGTCGGTGGTCTGCACGTTACCCGCGATATTGCCCGTGGGCTGAGCACATCGCTGGAAAATGCCGAGCGTCTGAAAACGGTTTACGGCAGCGCGGATCTTGCATCGGACGTTGAGGACGAACTGATCACGGTAGAGTTACTGGGCAACGACGTTCCGCATTTTGAACAGATTTCCCGCGCACAGCTTGGCCGTATCATCCGGCCACGCATGGAAGAAACACTCGAACTGGTACGTGAAAAACTTGATGGCGCAGGTTTGGGTAATGCCGCAAGTGGTCGCATTGTATTGACCGGCGGAGCCTCACTTCTGGATGGCATGCGGCCGCTGGCCGAGCGTATTCTGGGTTCACCTGCCGCTAAAGGCCGACATGGGCCGGCGTTTACACGCTCGGTTCGGTTGGGGCGGCCCAAGAACATTATTGGCCTGCCTGAAAAAACGGCCGCAGCCGCAGGCTTTGCCACTGCGGCCGGGTTGCTATCCTGGGCAGCAAGTGCTGAACGACCATTTGGCGATGTTGAGTTCAGAGAAGCACCCCCTTCAGGTTTTTTACAGAAACTCGTCGCTTTTATTCGTGAGAGAGTTTGATATACTTAACGCAATACTGAAACATCACGCCCGCTAGCCATTACTGACTCCGTTAGCCGCCGCTGTTCACCGGGAGAGACTTATGACACTGAACCTGACCGTGCCACCTCAAAATCACGCTGATTTCTCGCCGAGAATCACCGTTATCGGCGTTGGCGGCGGCGGTACGAACGCAGTGGACAACATGATTGCGTCGAACCTTCAGGGCGTGGAATTTGTTGTTGCCAATACGGATGCTCAAAGTCTGGCAAAAAGCCGGGCTGACCGCCGTGTACAGCTTGGCCCGCACCTGACGCATGGTTTGGGTGCCGGGGCAAAACCGGAAGTTGGGCGCGGCGCGGCAGAAGAAGCGGCAGATGAACTGGCCCGGCACCTTGATGGCTCTCACATGGTTTTCATCACCACCGGTATGGGTGGTGGCACGGGTACGGGTGCGGCCCCGGTTATTGCCCGCATGGCGCGTGAACGGAATATTCTGACGGTTGGCGTTGTCAGCAAGCCTTTCGACTACGAAGGCAAGCGTCGCGCCCGTCTGGCGGATGAAGGGATTAAAGAACTTCAGCAGTATGTTGATACGCTGATTGTTATCCCAAACCAGAACCTGTTCCGCGTTGCCAGCGAACGTACTACTCTGCGTGAAGCCTACAAAATGGCTGACCACGTTCTGTATATGGGCGTGCGTGGCGTGACCGACCTGATGATGGCCCCCGGCTACATCAACCTCGACTTCGCAGATATCCGCAGCGTCATGGCCGAAATGGGCAAGGCTATGATGGGTACGGGGGAAGCCGAAGGTGAAAACCGCGCGATTGAAGCTGCTGAAGCTGCGATCGCCAACCCGCTGCTTGAAGATTCTTCCATGTCTGGCGCACAGGGCCTGCTGGTGAACATCACCGGCGGTGAAGACATGACGCTGTTTGAAGTGGAAGAAGCCGCAAACCGCATTGGTCGTGAAGTTGCCGAAGGCGCAAACATGATCTGGGGTTCTATCATTGACGAAAACATGAATGGCAAAATTCGTGTCTCCGTCGTAGCAACCGGCATTGATATTCCCCCCCCCAATGCTGACCGTCTGCATCTGGTTTCGGTTGAAAGCGAAACCGGAACTGAACATCCTGCTGCGGCTGCCAACGCAGCTCCGCAGGCAGAAGCCTCGGCTTCAGCGAGCACACCACGGGCAGAAAGCAGCGCTGCGCAGACGCACTATCAGGCACCCCGTCCTGCCGCTGCTGCGCCAACACAACCGGCTTATCAGGCGCCGCAGACTGCATCATCTCACGTAACGCCTCCCCCGGCTCACAGTGTTCCGGGTTCGGCGGCACCGGCGGCCTCTGCCCCGGCTGGTCAGGCCCAACCTCTCAGCCGTCAGGTTCCTTCACCCCGCGCTGGTCTGTTTACGGAAACGCCTCGCTCCCCTTACGCGCCTGAACATGCGCAGCAGTCCTCCCGTAGCCTGTTCGGCCGCGTCACCGGTGCGTTCCGTCGCAGCGCTGGGGATGAACAGCGTAACGAACCCACAACGCAGCAGCGCCCAACCGTCAGTCAGGCTGACCAAGGGCCAAGCATCCGTCAGGCTGAAACGGATGATGCCGGTCTGGAAATCCCGACCTTCCTGCGTCGTCAGTAATCTGGCGGTATTTTATGGCGCGCCGTCCCGTGGGGCGGCGCGTTTTTTGTGTGTAATAGACGGCAATAATCATTGACTCGCCAGAACACTTTGCCGGCTTTAGCGTTAGGCTGCACAGTTTTTCACTCTAGCAGGAAAACGTCAGAGCCATGGACAGTCTCCTGATGGAACCGATTTCTCTCTCCGCCACGCCGGAAGCGTTGTCTGTTCCTCCCTATAGCCGCACCAAGACGGTAAAGACCTGTCAGCATACGCTGGGCCAGACTATTTCAAGTGTCGGGATCGGTCTGCACACCGGTGCACGGATCAACCTTACGCTGATGCCTGCCCCGGCTGATCACGGCATTGTCTTCCGCCGGAGTGATCTGAACGCTTCGCCTTTGCCCGCACGATTCGACCATGTGGTTGATACACGCCTGAGCACGGTTCTGGGTGAGGCCACCAATCCTGCAAACCGTATTGCCACCATTGAACATCTGATGGCGGCACTCCACGGATGTGGGGTGGACAATGCGCTGGTGTTGGTTGATGGGCCGGAAATTCCGGTGTTTGACGGTTCAGCCGCTGATTTCGTTTTTCTGCTTGATTGCGCTGGCCGAGCCCCACAGGACGCCGTACGCCAGAGCATTGAAGTTCTTCGCCCTATCCGGGTAGAACATAACGGCGCTTTTGTTGAACTTTTACCCTCTGCCGCACCGTCGCTGCATCTGTCTCTGGGGATTGAATTTTCTGCGTCCGCCATTGGTAAGCAGAATTTTTCTCTGTCCCTGACACCTGACACGTTCCGGCACGATCTGGCCCGCAGCCGTACTTTTACCCTGCGTCAGGAAATTGAAGCCCTGCACAAGGCGGGCCTTGCCCGTGGCGGCTCACTTGACAACGCGATTGTGGTTGATGGCGCAGACATTCTGAACCCTGCTGGCCTGCGCTGCCCAGATGAGTTCATCCGCCACAAAATGATGGATGCCGTGGGGGATCTGTATCTGGCCGGTGCCCGGTTGCAGGCCCGTTTCACAGGCTATCGTTCAGGCCATGGGCTGAATAATCAGGTGCTACGCGCCCTGTTTGCAGATACGTCAGCCTGGCGTTTTGTTCCACCGACCGCAGTGGCCGCCCGTGCCGCTGCGTGATATGATTTTTCGTTAAAGCGCACAGAGCATCTATCCTTTCCTTTCCCTGACGGCTATGCGTGCTATAAGATAGCTTCAAATTAAAGAACCGGGATGTCTGTGAGCGTTATCAATCCTCTTTCCGTTCGCTGCCGTATTCGCCAGTTGGCGACGGCCAGTCTGCTATTGGGCTTGTCCGGCTGCGGGCTGTTCGGGCATGAGAAAGCGCCCGAGGTTCCGAAACTAGCCTCGGCAGAAACCCTGTATAACAACGGTATCGACGCCCTGCGGACGCGCCGTTACACGCTGGCTGCGGCAGAATTTGAGGTTCTTCAGCAGAACTATCCCTATTCAGGCTATGTGGCGAACGCCCAGCTGATGGAAGGGTATGCCTACTACCTGAAGGGTAAATACCCTGAAGCAGTGCAGCAGCTTAACCGCTTTATTGGCCTGCACCCTACAAGTGCCGATGCCGCTTACGCCTATTACCTGCGCGCCCTGTGCTATTATGAACAGATTGCCGACGTGCAGCGTGACCAGCAGGGCACCGTGGAATCCATGGACGCACTGGAAGAAGTGATTACCCGCTTCCCGCAGTCCAAATACGCCCGTGATGCGCAGCTCAAGATTGATCTTTGCCGTGACCATCTGGCCGGCAAGGAAATGCAGGTGGGTCGCTACTACCAGCAGGAACGCAACTACGAAGCCGCCATCAACCGTTATCAGCGTGTTGTGCAGGACTTCCAGACAACCAACCACGTGCCAGAAGCGCTGGAACGTATGGTTGAAGTCTATCTTGATCTGGGTCTGACAGATCAGGCACGTAAATCCGGCATTGTGCTTGGCTATAACTACCCCGGCAGCAAATGGTATCGCTTCGCGTATAACAACCTGAAGCGCTACAAACTGCTGAACGAAAAATTCCCCATTCCGGGCAAACTGGTTACGGCACCGGCAACACCGGCCCAGACGGCACCTCCGCCTACCGCCGCTGGCGCAGCCCCTGCCCCGGCCGCCATGGGGCAAGCACAGCCTCTGGATATCAAAAAAGCGCCCGTGGCTCCGGTCAAAGCCGAGCCAGCAGCACCAGATCAGGCCCGCGTGCTGTGATCTAGTGGCGTGCGCTGCATCCTATTATGCAAAGGGACAGGCTGTCGTCTGTCCCTTTTTTATTTTTGTTCTCTTTCCGTTCGCCTCTTTTTTTTATAAAACCTATAAAGTCACGGGCACGGATACTGCCCATCCTGTTTCTGTCTTCGTCAGATTTTTCAGACCGGACCCATCATGCTGACAAACCTTTCCATCAGAGATGTGGTACTTATCGAAGCCTTGGACCTGTCTCTCCATGCGGGCTTTACGGCCCTGACAGGGGAAACCGGGGCCGGGAAATCCATTCTGCTAGACAGTCTGGGGCTAGCGCTGGGTGAGCGTGCCAGTGCAGGTCTGGTCCGGGCGGGGGCAGAAGAAGCCCGCGTAACAGCCAGCTTTGATGTGGCGCTTGACCACCCCGCCTACGGGCTATTGACCGAACAAGGCATTGCCGCAGAAGCGGGTGAGCCGCTGATGCTGCGCCGTATTATCTCCAAAGACGGGCGTTCCCGCGCATGGATTAACGATCAGGCAGTGGGCATTACGCTCATGCGCCGCGTTGCCGTGACTCTGGTCGAAATCCAAGGGCAGCACGAACAGATGGGACTAGCCGATTCCAGCACCCATCGCGGGCTTCTGGATGCCTACGGCGTGCCGTCGTCCCTGCTGACAGAAGTTTCACGCGCCTACACACGCTGGCAGAAATTAAGCACGGAGCTAACGGCGGCCCGCAGAACACTGCAAGAAGCGGCACGAGAAGAAGAATGGCTGCGCCATACGGTTGAGGAACTGGGCACACTTGCCCCCCAACCAAATGAAGAAGCCATGCTGGCCGAACAACGGCATGCCCTGCAACAGGCCGAACGGCGTGGTGAAGCCATTGCCGCAGCACAATCCGAACTCACCCCCCGAGACCGCCGCAATGCCGGGCCCGCCGCTGCCCTGCGTGGGGCTAGCCGCGCCCTGCAACGCCTTCTGCCCGCGCCCTCCGCCGAACCTGCTCTGGCAGACCCACTTGAAGCCCGCACCAACGAAGCCTTAGCAGCCCTTGAGAGCGCGGAAACAGCATTGGCCGAAGCGGAAAATCTGCTATCCCGTCTGGCGGACGAGTCAGAAGCCAACCCGCGTCTGCTGGAAGAAGCGGAGGAACGGCTGTTTGCCTTGCGCGCCGCCGCCCGCAAACATGATGTGGTAGTAGATGATCTGCCCGGCCTGCTTGAGCGTCTGACGGCTCGATTGACCGCCCTTGAAACCGGCGCAACTCACCTGGACGCCCTGCAACAGGCCGTGCAGGAAGCACGCACCGTGTATGAAACCGCTGCACAACGGCTTTCTGCCGCGCGTGAAAAAGCAGCCCGCAAACTGGAACAGGCTGTTACCAAAGAACTGAAACCCATCAAGCTGGAACGCGCCCGCTTTCTGGTGGAACTCGAACACCTGCTCTCCGAAAGCTGGAGCGCGCAGGGCATGGAACAAACAACGTTCCTGATAGCCGCCAACCCCGGCCAACCACCCGGCCCCTTGGCCAAGGTTGCCTCCGGGGGTGAGTTGTCGCGCCTGATGCTCGCGCTGAAGCTGGTTCTGGCCGAACAATCCTCCATCGGCACCATTGTGTTTGACGAAATTGATGCCGGTGTGGGCGGGGCCACAGCCGCCGCCATTGGGGAGCGCCTGCATCGGCTTGCCAAACGGTCCGTGCAGGTATTAGCCGTCACCCATAGCCCACAAGTTGCGGCCAGTGCTGACGCCCATCTGCGCATTGGCAAAATTGTACGTAACGGCAACACCGCCACCCACGCTGCCCCGCTCAGCACCGAAGAACGGCAGGAAGAAATAGCGCGTATGCTGGCCGGGGATGTGATTACCGATGCCGCCCGCGCCGCCGCCGCCAGCCTGCTTGGACAGAAGAATGACTGAACACCTTGCCCCGACCGACCTTGACGCTGCACAGGCCAAAGCAGAGCTGACCCGCCTTTCCGATCTGATTGGCCGGTATAATACGGCCTACTACACGCATGACGCCCCGGAGGTCAGCGATGCGGACTATGACGCGCTGCGCAAACGCTATGATGCCATTCTGGCCCTGCACCCGGAAGCCGAGCCAGCCGAAAGTGCGGCAAACAGCGTTGGCGCCACGCCAGATAGTGCGTTTGGAAAGCACCGCCATCTGGTGCCCATGCTGTCACTGGATAACGTGTTTGATCAGGACGAATTTGAAGCCTTCATCAACCGCGCCACCCGCTTTCTGGGGTTAAGCGAGGCTGACGCCCAAAAGCTGGCGTTTGTGGCAGAACCCAAAATTGATGGCCTTTCCATCAGCCTGACATACCAGAACGGCAAGTTTATACGCGGCACAACCCGTGGTGACGGCACCGAGGGCGAAGACGTCACCGCCAATCTGCTCACGCTGAAAGACTTACCGAAAGAACTGAACGGGCCCGCCCCGGAATTGATTGAAATTCGTGGGGAAGTGTTTCTGTCAAAAGAGCATTTTCTGGCGCTGAATGCCGCACAGGAAGCCATTGGCCGCAAACCGTTTGCCAACCCGCGCAATGCGGCAGCAGGTTCACTGCGCCAGCTTGATTCGCGTGTTACAGCCCGTCGGCCTTTGTCTTTGTTTGCCTACGCTATGGGGTTCAGTTCTGAACGACAGTCACGCAGCCATTGGGCGTATCTGGAACAACTGAAAGCCTGGGGTTTTCCGGTTAATCCATTATCCCGCAAACTGGAAGCCGCCAGTGGGGCGGAGACCTTTTTTGATGACGTCAGCCGTGAACGGGCTGGCCTTTCGTATGATATTGACGGCGTTGTTTATAAAATTGATGACCTGATTTTGCAGGAACGCCTGGGCTTTGCCGGACGCGCCCCACGCTGGGCCGTTGCCTGGAAATTCCCGGCAGAACAGGCCGTAACAACCCTCAAAGCCATTGAAATTCAGGTTGGCCGCACGGGAGCGCTGACCCCTGTTGCGCATCTGGAACCCGTCAATGTTGGTGGTGTGCTGGTGATGCGGGCCACCCTGCATAACGAAGACGAAATCGCCCGCAAGGACGTACGCCCGGGCGATACGGTGCAGATTCAGCGGGCGGGCGACGTTATTCCGCAAATTCTGGCGGTTGTACCGTCCGGCCCGAACGCACCGCCTCGGGCCGAGCCATTCCATTTCCCGGACCACTGCCCTGCCTGTGGGGCTGTGGCCGTACGCCCGGAAGGCGAAGCCATACGCCGCTGCACGGGCGGACTGACGTGTCCCGCCCAGATTGTAGAGCGCCTGATTCACTTCGTCTCACGCAATGCGTTTGATATTGAAGGACTGGGCGATCGCTCCATCCGCGAGTTTTACGATGAGGGGCTGATCCACACCCCAGCCGACATTTTCCGCCTCCATTCTCATGCTGACACCATCATGAAGCGTGAAGGTTGGGGCGAACAGTCAGTGCGTAACCTGATGCAGGCCATAGAAGCGCGCCGCACCATCTCGCTTTCGCGCTTTATTTTCGCGTTGGGTATTCGCCGTATTGGTGAAAGCAACGCGCGGCTGCTGGCGCGGCATTACGGTACCTATGAAAACTGGGTCGCCCAGCTTCGCAAGGCTTCTGTTATTGGATCTGACGAGCGACTTGAACTCGGGTCGATTACCGGCATTGGCAGCGTCATAGCGGATGATCTGGTTGCTTTCATGAGCGAAGAGCACAACCGTGCAACATTGGAAGACCTGAAATCCTTCCTGAACATAACTGAGGAAGAACAGGCATCGGGCGGCCCGCTATCCGGCAAGACAGTGGTCTTTACCGGCACCCTTCTTACACTGACCCGGCAGGAAGCCCGCGCCATGGCAGAGCGGATGGGTGCAAAAGTTTCTGATTCTGTCTCAAAAAAAACAGACCTTGTCATTCTGGGTGAAAAGGCCGGGTCAAAGGCCAAAAAAGCGGCAGAATTAGGGATTGATACGCTGGATGAAGCCGGGTGGAACAGCTTCTGCGCCGGGGACGCGCCAGCCACACCAGAAAGCGCCTGAAACCGAAAAAGAGTCGTTGCCGAGGGAAACAAAACGCGTCATGCTCGTTTCTGTCGAAGGGGTGGATTTAGTCGTCCAGAATAATAATTAAAAAAATTCGTTCGCAGATCGGCCTGTTACCTCGGTTCTCCCATCCCCTCGCCCGGGGTTGAGCTGGCTCTGCGTTCGCACCAACGAAGTGAACGGCAACATGACCAAGTGGATCTATAGTTTCGGCGCTGGCCATAATGAAGGCAACGCCGGGATGCGCAATCTCCTCGGCGGCAAAGGCGCTAATCTGGCCGAAATGGCCAACATCGGCCTGCCCGTCCCCCCCGGATTTACGATTACCACAGAAGTCTGCTCAGCTTTCTACGACAATGGCCGCGCCTATCCGTCTGATCTGGAAGCACAGATTGACGCAGCAATGGCCGCTGTTGAAGACGCAATGGGGCTGCGCTTTGGTGATGCCAACGCACCGCTGCTGGTGTCTGTCCGCTCTGGTGCCCGCGTTTCCATGCCGGGCATGATGGACACGGTGCTGAACCTTGGCCTGAATGATGAAACGGTTGAAGGGCTTGTCCGCTCATCGGGTGATTCCCGCTTTGCGTGGGATAGCTACCGCCGCTTCATCCAGATGTATGGCTCCGTCGTGCTGGGCGTGCCGCATCACCGTTTCGAAGATATTCTTGAGCACGCCAAACGCGCGCTTGATAAGGAAGATGACACCGCGCTGACCGCCGAAGACTGGCAGGATGTGGTCAAGGACTACAAAGCCATTGTTCTGCGTGAAACCGGCACACCTTTCCCTGAAAAACCCAAAGACCAGTTGTGGGGCGCTATTGGGGCCGTGTTCGGGTCATGGATGAACCCGCGCGCCAATACCTATCGTAAACTGCATGATATCCCCGCAAGCTGGGGCACGGCTGTTAACGTGCAGTCCATGGTGTTCGGCAACATGGGGTCTGACTGTGCTACCGGCGTCTGCTTCACGCGTGACCCGTCAACCGGTGAAAACATTTTCTACGGTGAATACCTGATCAACGCGCAGGGTGAAGACGTTGTGGCCGGTATCCGCACGCCGCAGCCAATGTCTGCCGAACGCGCAACGCCTGATCAGAACCCGATGGAAAAGGCACTTCCTGAAGCTTACAAGGAAATGCTGAACGTCCGGTCCCTGCTTGAACGCCACTACAAGGACATGCAGGACATCGAGTTCACGGTGCAGAGCAACAAGCTCTATCTGCTTCAGACCCGTAACGGCAAGCGCACTGCGGCGGCTGCCCTGCGTATTGCCATCGACATGGCGCAGGAAGGGCTTATCACGCAGGAAGAAGCCATTACCCGTGTGCCTCCGTCCTCGCTTGATCAGCTTCTGCATCCGATCCTTGACCCCAAGGCAGAACGTACACAGCTTGCCCGTGGCCTTCCGGCCTCCCCCGGGGCGGCAACTGGCGTAATCGCGTTCTCGGCTGAAGATGTTGAAGATCGCGCCAGCAAGGGTGAAGACGTTATTCTGGTGCGTATCGAAACGTCGCCAGAAGATGTGCATGGCATGCATGCTGCCCGCGGTGTGCTGACCACCCGTGGCGGTATGACGTCTCACGCTGCTGTGGTTGCACGTGGCATGGGCCGCGTCTGCGTGGCCGGTGCTGGCAGCATTACGGTGGATTACAAGGCGCAGACCATGTCTGTCAGTGGCCACACGCTGAAAGCTGGTGACTGGATTACGCTGGATGGTGGTACGGGTGCCGTTTATCTGGGCCGCGTTCCGACCATTGCTCCGTCTCTGTCTGGTGACTTCTCTACCCTGATGGGGTGGGCTGACTCCGTGCGTCGTCTGGGTATTCGCGCCAACGCTGAAACACCGGAAGATGCCGAAACCGCCCGCCGCTTCGGCGCGGAAGGGATTGGCCTGTGCCGTACCGAACACATGTTCTTCGGCCCGGACCGTATTGGCCATGTCCGCCAGATGATCATGGCGGAAGACAGTGCAGCACGTGCGCGTGCCATTGATGCGCTTCTGCCCTTCCAGCGTGATGACTTCACGGCGCTGTTCCGCATTATGGCCGGTCTACCTGTCACCATCCGTCTGCTTGATCCGCCGCTGCATGAGTTCCTGCCGCATGGGGAAGCAGAACTGAAGGAAGTGGCTGCGGCTCTTGGTCAGGATGTTGAAACGCTGCGGGCCCGTCGGTCAGCTCTGTCTGAATCCAACCCGATGCTGGGCCATCGTGGCTGCCGTCTTGGCATCAGCCACCCGGAAATCTACGCCATGCAGGTCCGGGCCATTACGGAAGCAGCCCTGGCCGTTTCCAAGGAAACAGGCAAGCAGGTTATTCCTGAAATCATGATCCCGCTGGTAGGCACCAAGGCAGAACTTGACCTTGTGCGCAAAGCCAGCGAAGCCGTGATTGCCAACGTGCTTGAAGAACAGAAAGCTGAACTGACCTATCTGATCGGCACCATGATTGAGCTGCCGCGTGCTGCCATCACGGCTGACCAGATTGCTGAAAGTGCAGATTTCTTCTCCTTCGGCACAAATGACCTGACGCAGACCGCCCTTGGTCTTTCCCGTGATGATGCCGGGTCCTTCCTGCCATCGTACGTGGAAAAAGGTCTGCTGCCGCAGGATCCGTTCATCTCCATCGACCGCGAAGGCGTGGGTGGTCTGGTACGGATGGGCGTTGAAAAAGGCCGTGCCACCAAACCGGGCCTCAAGCTTGGGATTTGCGGTGAACATGGGGGCGACCCACTGTCCATCTCCTTCTTTGAAGAAGTGGGGCTTGATTATGTCTCCTGCTCGCCCTTCCGTGTGCCTGTTGCGCGCCTTGCCAGCGCGCAGGCTGCCCTTGCAGCCCGCCGCAATGCGGTGAAAGCCTAACGAAAAGGGCCGCTCCGCAAGGGGCGGCCCTTTTCAAAACTGAACGATCATGAACCAGAAATCTCTGACCCTTCATCTTGTCTCTGAAGCCACCGGCCAGACGCTCGATTCCGTTGCCCGCGCCTGCATTGCGCAATTTCCCAATACTGATGTGCGGCTCCGTCACTGGAACCTCATCCGCTCACGTCTTCAGCTTCGCCGTGTACTGCGTCACATTGCGCTAGACCGTGGGCCTGTCATGTCCTCGCTGACTGACCCTGCCCTTCAGGCAGATATGGAAGCAGGATGTGCCAGCATGCAGGTGCGCCTGCTGGACGTTCTGGATAACGCCATGAAGTTTCTCTCCAACGAAACAGGGGAAGAAGCAACGCGGCATCCGGGTGGCCAGTACATCATGGATGAAAATTACTACCAGCGTATTGAAGCCATGCACTACGTTCTGGCCCATGATGACGGACAGGAAACAAACGGGCTGAGCGAAGCGGATGTTGTTCTGGTGGGGGTTTCCCGTGTTTCCAAAACGCCAACCTGTTTTTATCTGGCTAATCGAGGCATCAAGGCTGCCAACGTGCCCTTGGTCATGGGTATTGAACCGCCACCAGCCCTGTTTTCCATCAAACGCCCGGTTATTGGCTTAACCATTGAACCGGAAACCCTGATTGAAATTCGCCGCACTCGCCTGTCGCAGATGATTCCGTCCGGGCACCGTCATGATCCGGCTGCGGAATACGCCTATATTGATCTGGAAAAAGTGCAGGAAGAACTGCGTTGGGCCCGTCGGCTTTGCCGCCACCATAATTGGCCGGTGATTGACGTCACCCGCCGGTCAATTGAAGAAACGTCAGCTTCTATTCTGGAACTGATTGAAAGCCCCTAAGCAGCGTTCAAGAAAGCAGATAGCTCGGCTAATGAACCGTTAGCATGATACTTTCATGCTCCGAATAACTAAAAAGGCGGCCTGCCAAAACAGGTCGCCTTTTTAGTGGTTCAAGCAGACCTCAACCGTCAGTCATCCGCCATTTCACTGGCATCCAGACGCTGCACGCGCGTCACCTGCCCCTGTGCATTGTAATAGATAATCCCGCTGCCACGACGTTGGGCATAACCGTCAGGTCGGCCATCCGGTGTCCAGAACAGCAGACGGTTGGAGTCAGCCTGTTCCTGCACTCTGTCACCCTGCGGGATAAAGCGAAATTTGGAAAAATCCTTATGCGCTTTCGGCAGAGGGGGCTTGGCGGCCAGCTTATGCATATCCGGGCCTTTGCTGCCTTCCTCATCATCGCCCTCATCAGCCAGAGCAGGCGTGACAGACATAACCGGCAGGGCAACAGCCCATAGGCCAACAGCCAGAACACACCCTTTACGGAACCACTGCGCCATAACGCCTTACTCTCCCCGTTCCCTGCTCAATATGTAAGCCTGACGATATGTGCCTGTTTTTCAACGACGGTGCAATCTTGTGCAACGCGCAACGTCAAGACTAAGGACTGGTGCCCCTTACGCCGTCTTCTCCAGTGTCTGATAAATGGTTGCCAGCTTGTCCTGTGCAAACAGGCTGATCTCATTCAACGCTGTTGCAATCTCAACTTCCGGTTCGTAACGCAGGCGTTGTTCAAGCGCTTTCATAATTTCCGCACTGGTCCGCCCTTCGGCATATATGACAAACGGCATATCAAACCGTTCCTGATACGCTTTATTCAGCGAGCGGAACTGGGCAAATTCTTCTGGCGATAATCGACCAAGCCCAGCGGGAGCCTCATTACCGTCCGGAAAAACAGGGGCATCCGGCGCGGCTGCCAGAAATTGCTCCAAACCGGGGTACGCCCGAATAACACGAATACGGGCTCCCTCCGGCGCGCCGCGCACCATTGCGTTCAGAGTGGTGTGCAATGTGCTGGCATCCGCAAACGGCCGACAGGCATAGGCTTCCTCAGCCGCCCATTCTGCATTTTGATAAACAGAACCAAAGGTCGCGATAAATGTTTCGCGTTTCATGGCGTTAATGGTGGTGATTACCGATTCAGTCATTCATGCCCCGCTTCCATCATGCTTCACGCTACAGGACCGCTCGGTCGCTCGTTGCCTTAAGCTTTATACATCGCCAGATAAACCGACAGACACTCTGCCCCAGTGCAGACATTCATTCTAGCAGAGAATAAACGCGGGACGTACTTGTCCGTTCACGCAGAAACCCCAATGGCGCGATGTCTGGCTTCTTACGGGTATGGCTTGTCGGCCACCAGGTGCAGACTTTATATGCAGGCATGACAGAGACACTGATCGGCCCGTTTCAGCTTGAAAAAGACATTCGCAAAAGCCGCTTTCTGGCGCGTGCGTTGCCTGTTCACAGCGCGGAAGAAGCCGACGCCTTTATTGCCGGGATAGAAAAAGCAGAACCGGAAGCCACGCATCACTGCTGGGCGTGGCAAATTGGCCCCCTATGCCGATGCCACGATGCAGGCGAGCCCTCCGGCACGGCAGGTCGCCCTATTTTGGGGGTTATTACGGCCCAGAAGCTCGATTTTGTGGTGGTCGTAGTGTCGCGCTGGTTTGGCGGGGTCAAACTGGGGGCTGGGGGCCTGATACGCGCTTACGCAGGCACGGCCGCAGAATGTCTGCGCGAAGCCCCAAAAGAACCGATTATTGAGCGCGTTACCCTGACCTTCCACATCCCGTTTTCTCTGCTGGCCATTATACAGGCCCGGTTGCAGGAATGGGGGCTGGACGCTGGCACTCTGGAATACGACGCTACAGGCGCACAATTCCTACTGACCCTGCCCGCCGACCAGCAGCAGGACATGACAAACCGCCTGATGGATCTGACAAGCGGCCAGACCAGCGTTTCAGTTGTGGAAGACTAGCAAGTCTGGCGCAGGGAAAAGTCCCTACGCAGCGGCTACGGCCAAAGTGCCGCAGCTTTCTAAATCAAGACAGGCCGCATCAGCGCGGCGTGACCCATCCGTTGCCTGTTGCATCACCCATCTGGCCAGAACCATAAGGGCCGCTGCTTTGATAGGCAGACCCATAACGGGACAGATCAGACCCAGTTACGGCGTCACGATGCACTTTAGCCAGATGATCCGGGTCATCCCCATGGTTGAACTCCATGGACGGAGCATCCTGATACCCCGGTGGCAGGTTACGGTGCCCGTGAACAGTCTGCTTTTCAGTCGATTTGCTGTTCTGGGATGACCCGTAAGCCGCAGACCCTTCCCCGAAGGAAATGTTGTTGTCTGGCGTCAGGGCCGGATCAGCATAGGCAGAAAAGCCGGACAGCAGGCTGGCACCCAGGCCAAGCCCAGCCAGCAGCAAGAAAGATGGTTTACGCAGTTGCGCCATTGCGCGTCACCCCGCGGAAAAAATTGACCTCAACCCACACCCTCACAGCGTGATGCAGGCGGCAAGCAGACAGTATCGCACCAACTCACGGAAAAATCCAATGAGGGATGAGACTCCCCCACCTCCGCCCTGCATATCCCGTTATGATGTTGATATTATTATTGGTTCAGCATGAGAAATGCAGGAGATAACGGGCATGGTGTGGGCATACCGTGCAAGCAAGCCGCTTATTCACTTTACGCACTGCCTGCATGTTCGTTGCGTTCAAAGGCGCATTGCAGGAACAAAATTTGCGTATTGCAGGTAATTTAGACATAAAGGCAGCCCTTTTGCGCCTTCAGGCGTTAGAGGGTGTTTTTCTTTTCACTGACAACCCATCTTCCAGACAGATAGAACTGACAGGATCAATTCAATGAGTTCCTCGCTCGCCCAGCCCCGCCCGACGTCTGCTACCTGGATGCCGGATAGCTGGCGTTCGTTTCCTGTCAAACAGATGCCAACCTATCCAGACGCCGCAGCCCTGAAGGCTGTTGAAGACCGTCTGCACGTTTATCCGCCACTGGTTTTTGCCGGGGAAGTACGCCGCCTGCGTAACCAGTTGGCTCAGGCATCAAAAGGGCAGGCCTTCGTGTTGCAGGGGGGTGCCTGCGCTGAAAGCTTCAGCGAATTCAAGGCCGATGTAGTACGCGACACCTTCCGCGTACTGCTGCAAATGGCTGTTGTGCTGACATTTGGCGCAAAAGTACCAGTGGTTAAACTGGGCCGCATGGCAGGGCAGTTTGCCAAACCCCGCTCATCCGACATGGAAACCGTGAACGGTGTCAGCCTGCCGTCCTATCGCGGTGATATCATCAACGGGCCTGAATTTACGGCAGAAGCCCGCATTCCTGACCCCGCACGCATGGAAACAGGGTATTTTCAGTCAGCGGGTATTCAGAATCTTCTGCGGGCGTTTTCACGCGGTGGGTATGCCAACCTTCATGAAGTGCACCGTTGGAACCTTGGCTTCGTTGAACGCTCCCCGCTGGCAAACCGCTACCGGGTAATGGCGGAACGGATTGGGGAAACCCTGTCCTTCATGCAGGCATGCGGTATTGACGCGGCCTCTGCCCCGCAGGTTGATGAAACCGAATTCTATACCTCGCACGAAGCGCTGCTGCTGCCTTACGAACAGGCACTGACCCGCGTCGATTCCACATCTGGTGAGTGGTATGATTGTTCAGCCCATTTCATCTGGATTGGGGACCGCACGCGTCAGCCCGATGGAGCGCATGTTGAATTTCTGCGTGGGGTACGCAATCCGCTAGGGATCAAGGTTGGGCCAACCACCACGGTTGAAGACCTTGAAAAGCTGCTGGAAATCCTGAACCCGACTGATGAAGCTGGCCGTATCACCCTGATTTCCCGCATGGGTGCGGACAAGATTGAAAAACACCTGCCCCCGCTGATGCGTGCCGTCAAAGCAACAGGACGCACCGTAACGTGGCTGACCGACCCCATGCACGGCAACACAATCTCCACCACCCAGAAGGTGAAGACACGGTCATTTGATGCCATCATGACAGAAGTCAAAGGCTTCTTTAATGCCTGCGCATCTGAAGGTGTGCATGCTGGCGGTGTACATATTGAAATGACCGGTCAGAATGTGACTGAATGCGTGGGTGGTGCCCATTGCCTGACGGAATCTGATCTGGCTGACCGTTACGAAACCTTCTGTGACCCACGCCTGAACGCGGAACAGTCGCTGGAACTCGCCTTCCTGATGGCTGAAGAACTGACGGGCAAACGATAAAACCAGTTAGCGGGTTTTACATCACAGAACCGGGGGGTGCCTTTACCGCACCGCCCGGAACCCCCATCATCCAGACAACCTGAACCGCAATGGAGTTGAAACTAGGATGGTGCAGCCTTTTAACGGCGTAGAAACGCCCGGCCTGTCCACGGCCAGTTCGTCCGCTCCACTTTCTGACGCTGTTATCACGGCCCGAACGGATTCCTACTTTAACCGCACCAAACAGATTGTCTCCCGCTTTGGCGACTGCGAGGTAACTTACGCGTTCTTCATCCGCCGTCCCGTTATTTCCGCCCCCGGCCTGATGCTGGAATGGCTGAAGAACGTTATGGCAGAACGCAACAGCCCCTACACTGTTGAAGTGGCTCACCCTGAAGGTGAATGGGTGGGGGCCGGTGAACCACTGGTTTATATTACCGGTTCCTTCACACATCTGGCTGATCTGGAAACGCTGCTGCTGCAAAAGCTGGGGAGCCCCTGCGTTGCGGCCCACAGAGCGTATCAGATTGCCCTTTCCCTGCCCCATACCAAATTTCTGGCCATGGATGCCCGCCACTGCGCCGGGTATGAAATGCAGGAGCTGATGGCCTATGCGGCATCCGTAGGGGGGCGCGCCGCAAAGCGCGACGGGGCCATTGGTTTTATTGGCACGGCAAATGATGCTGTGGCTCCATTTTTTGGCAGTACCCACGGTTACGGCACAATGCCCCATGCGCTGATTGGCTATGCCGGGTCCACCGTCCGTGCGGCAGAGATGTTCCATGACCTGTATCCCGATACGGATCTGGTGGTGCTGGTTGATTATTTTGGCAAGGAAGTGACCGATGCGCTGGCCGTATGCCGCCGCTTCCCAGATCTGGCGGCCCAAGGCAAACTGGCCGTGCGGCTTGATACGCATGGCGGGCGGTTTCTGGAAGGGCTGACCACGCAGGAATCCTACGCGGTGCTTGACCGTCACGCACCTGATGCCCTGCGTCGCTACCGTTCTGATTCCGAACTGCGGTATCTGATTGGTACGGGTGTCTCGGCCGCCGCCGTGTGGCGGATGCGCGATATGCTGGATGAAGGTGGTTTTCCGCATGTCAAAATTATTGCGTCATCCGGTTTTGGCGTAACCAAATGCGCCTGCATGGCTGACGCCCATGCCCCTATTGATGTTGTGGGCACAGGCTCTTTCATTCCTGATTTATGGAACGAAACCTACGCAACGGCCGATATTATTTCCTACAACGGCGTTGAACGCGTCAAAGTAGGGCGTGAGTTCCTGCTCCCGTCCCAGCGCAAAACACAGAAAGGCTCTGCTGAATGACAGAAAACCCCACCACGGAAGACAAGACATGGCGTGTGCGTATTCTTGACCTCTCCGGTGGCGCAGAAGACAATATTGTTGAAGAAGTTGGCGGATTTCATGACCTGGCGCACGCCAACGCCTTTGCCCGCACCTATGTGCGTGACAGCATGGAACGCTGCCGCGTGCCGGGGGCATCTGCCAAGGATGTGCTGACAGCGTGGTTCAGCTTTGGTGAAGACGCCGTTGTGCTGGAAGCAGGCGAGGACGGCTGGAAATCAGCAAACGAACTTGATGATTTCGCCGCGACCCGCGCCACACCAATGGAACGCGACTGGCGCATGCTCGACCCCCGCCGCATGGTGGAAGATGAGGATGACCTGCCAGAGGACACGTCCTCACCTGACGATGAAGATGACGTCCCGACAACGCACTGACCGTGCGATAATCTGATGAGAGCAAACGCGATGCGGGCCCATGCCTTCATCGCGTTTTCTTTATGGCCAGACTAGGCTAAGAGCACTGTTTGAAAATAGGCACGAGTTAAAGGGCTGGCAGGGCATTTCCGCCCCATGCCCCCACGGCTCAGTCTGGTATTTCTGCTCCACACACGGCATAGAGACTTCATGAAGCTTCGTTTTGCGCCCAGCCCCACCGGCATGCTGCATGTTGGCAATGCCCGCCTTGCCATTGCAAACGCCCTGTTTGCCCGCCGTCATGGCGGCAAGTTCCAACTCCGTATTGATGACACGGACATCGGACGGTCAAAAGAAAGCCATGTCGAGGCTATTCGCACCGACCTGACATGGCTTGGCATTATGTGGGATGAAACCTTTCGCCAGACAGAACGGCTTGATCGCTATGCCAAAGCCATTGAACGGCTGAAAGCAACCGGCCGCCTGTACCCCTGCTTTGAAAGCGAGCAGGAACTGGCCGCCAAACGCGAAACGCAGATCCGCCAGCGCCGTGCGCCAGTGTATGATCGCGCCATGTTGAAAATGACGCCAGAACAGCGGGCACAGGCTGAAGCCAACGGCAAGGTGCCCTACTGGCGCTTCCGCCTGTCTGACAGCATTGTGCAGTGGCGCGATCTGGTGATGGGCAACTGTCAGGTCAAACTGCCATCCGTGTCTGACCCCGTGCTGGTCCGCACCGATGGTACCGTGCTGTACACACTGGCTTCTGTGGTGGATGATCTTGAAACAGACATTACCCACATTATCCGTGGTGAAGACCATGTGACAAACACAGGCGTACAGATTGATATTGCAGAAGCACTGGGGGCCCGCCCGGACCATTTCCGCTTCGCACACCTGCCCCTGCTTCTGGATGAAAATGGTGGCAAGCTGTCAAAACGCTTTGACGCCATGTCATTACGCACGCTGCGTCAGGACGGTGTGGAATCAGAAGCACTGGTTGCGTATCTAGCACGTCTTGGCAGTTCGGATGATCCGGTGTTGCTGCCATTTGCGGAACAGGCAGATGTTTACGATCTGTCCCATATCTCCAAATCCGCAGCACGTTTTGACACACGGCAGTTGCTGGGCCTGAACCACAAATATCTGGGCCAGCTTCCCTTTGCCGTCGTTGCTGACCGCTTGCCTGAAGGCTCAACAGAAGCATTCTGGCTGGCCATCCGCGGCAATATCGACATGCTATCTGAAGCCAAGCTATGGCACACCGTCACGTATGGGGACATCGTGCCCCCGCCACAGGAAGATGTGGCGTCTTTCCTGAAAGATGCTGCCGACCTTCTGCCTCCAGAACCGTGGGACACCACAACCTGGAAAAACTGGACAGCCGCCCTGAAAGAAAAAACAGGCCTCAGCGGCAAAGCGCTGTTCCTACCCCTGCGCCTTGCCCTTACGGGTGAGGAACATGGGCCAGAACTGCGTGATCTGCTGCCCCTGATTGGCCGTGAGCGTGTTCTGACCCGCCTTCTGGCTGGCCAGAACCACTAATACCCTCTGCTGACTACCCGACAGGACAAAAAAATCTGTCGGGTAGTCAGACCAAAAGCGCCTTGAACACAGCGGGCTTTCATCGGCAAAATTTCATAAAGCAGCCGCGTGACAGAGCGGAAAAGATTAGGCACTCTGGCCCTCACAGTTATTCGGCCCATGCCCTGATTTTTTCTGCAACAAGCCACCCGGACTTTGCATGCCGCTTTTTCTCCCGCGCCGTTCGTTCTGCTTCGGTCTGGCTGGAAGCCTGGCCCTGCCGTCTTTAGCCAACGCCCATAGTTTTGACCCGTCAGACGTTCCGCCGCCCGCGCTGGAAACACTGAAGTGGGCCCCAAAAACGCGCGCAGCCATTCAGGCCGTCATTAACGAACACGGGCATTATTCAGAAAACTACGACGTCAACCGCCGCCCCTATGCGGTATTTGACTGGGATGAAACAGCTATTGTCGGCAATGTGCAGGACACGCTGTTTCATTACATGCTCGACCATTTCAGCTTTCTACTGCCAACCAGTGACTTCCAGCACCTGATTCATACCCACGCATCAGACAGGCCTTTGCCAAAACCCTTCACCACCATCAAAGGCAAGCCTATTTCACTTAGTCTGTTGGTGCAGGATATTTTAGAAGATTACAGCTCTCTGGCGGCCCGCTATGGGCACCTGCCCCACCCATTGCCCCGTGAAACCATTGTGCAGGATGCCGTGGCACAAGCTTTTCGGGCCCGTATGGTCTTTTTCTATCAGGCCCTGCGCGCCACGCATGGGGGAGAAGAAGCACAACGGTGGCTGATACGCCTGCTGGCGGGCCAGACCATAACCGATGTTCTGGGCATGACACGCGCTGCAAACGAGTGGGGATTGGGCCAATCCATCGGCCAGATAACCCTCCGTTGCCCGGAAGGACGCGCTGGAGAAGGCGGCGCCGTTCAGGCCACCATTGTGCAGGCCCTGCGTCTGACACCTGAAATGTCTGACCTGTTCCAGATTTTGCAGGAACACGGTATTGACCCGATTATCTGCACATCTTCGCTTGAAGATTGCACTGCATTTTTCGCAACATCATCTGAATATGGCTACAATATTCGCCGGGAGCATGTTTTTGGTGCCCGTCTGGACGAGCATAAGCATGTGCTGCTTTCGACAGAATCCGCCAAATATCCGTTTCCGTATGGCAGCGGTAAAACAGCCATTATCCACAAATACCTTATTGCCAAACGTCAGCGTCCCCCTTTGATGATTTTTGCCGGGGAAGACAGTTCAGCCCATCTGTTGTCCTCCTTCCCCGAAACCTCCCTGTGTTGCCTTATTAACCGTAAACAATCAGACACCATGCAGCCTTTCCTGAAAGAGGCCGCACGCTTGCGGTCAACTGAACGTCCACGGCTTGTGCTGCAAGGGCGCGATGAAAACACGGGGGAATGGTTGCCAGAAGAAGCCAGTATTTTTCTGGGCGAAACCGAACCCACACTTCCCTGACCCTGTTTGCATGATGTGAGGCGGCCAATAAAAAAGGAAGCCTGTGTCCCCCACTGGCTTCCCTTTCTGGTATCAGGTTCTGCTGGCCTTAAAAGCAAGCAGAACGTGAAACTGGATGATGATTCTGTCTTATTTCAGAACAGCACAGGCAACGCGATCTCCCGCACCACCAATCGGCTGTGTTTTGTAATCATCGGGCTTGGCATGGATAACAAGCGATGACCCGTCAGCATCAAGCAGGCCGGGCA
Organism: Drosophila asahinai; assembly: GCA_008042795.1. Taxonomy (NCBI): domain Eukaryota; kingdom Metazoa; phylum Arthropoda; class Insecta; order Diptera; family Drosophilidae; genus Drosophila; species Drosophila asahinai. Next base: position 29,204 of record VNJZ01011477.1, read on the forward strand.
GTTTGCCACCGTTATTCAAAGACACCAGCGTGGAATAGAGTTCAACAGTCGCGGTGCCATCGGCTGCGACATAAATGTTGGGCAGATCGCCATCATCATTGGCTTTGTCATTCAGCAGACCATGGGTAACCGGCTTTGCTGTATGGACATGGCCGCCTGCGCTTGTAAATTTCGGGGGCTCGCAGCTCCCTTTTTCATGAAAATGCACACCATGCCAGCCGGGAGTCAGTCCTTTGGCTTCAATACGCAGAATAACGCCCGCAGGGGCGGCCGTAACATGCACGCTGCCATGTGACGCACCATCGGTGCCCAGCAGGTCTCCGCCAGCCGTGTCGGCTGCCTGTGCGAACGCCGGGGCCAGAGCCACCCCGCAGACCAGTGCCGCAACCAGTTTCAAACGAGAAGCAAACATCGTGTTATCCTTTCCTGCTGCGGCGTTTGCCGCACACAGTGCTGTTTATTAAGTCGCACTCGCATACTCTTGCACGCAATCAGCGATTTGTGAGCACCCGAGTTGCACAAGCACCGAAATTTGACTGGATTTTTACAGAACGCCGTTAGCCCTGCGGTTTCCACCGGCGCAAAAGCAAGGAATTGCTGACAACTGAAACAGAACTCATCGCCATGGCGGCCCCTGCTACAATAGGGTCAAGCAAACCAAATGCCGCCAGTGGCAGGCCAAGAATATTGTAGATAAACGCAAAAAACAGGTTCTGCCGTATTTTTGAGACCGTTGCGCGCGACAGCGATAGCGCGTTGACCAACCCCATCAGGCTGCTGCGCACCAGCACAACATCCGCTGTGTCCAACGCAATATCTGCCCCGGCACCGATTGCAAAGCTGACGTTGGCAGACGCAAGGGCCGGGGCATCGTTAATCCCGTCCCCGACCATACCAACACAGCCACCGGCCGCTTTCAGTGCTGCAATTTTTTCTGCCTTCTGGTTGGGCAACACGCCCGCAACGACACCAGTAATCCCGACCTGCCGGGCAACCATCTGGGCGGCGCGTTCATTATCGCCCGTCAGCATGGTGACACTGACACCCATCTGATGCAGCAGAGCAATCGCGCGTTTTGCTTCGTCACGCACTTTGTCAGCCAGAGCAAAATAGCCCAGAATCTGCTGACTTTTGGCAACAGCAATCACGGTTTTGCCTTGCCCCTGCCAGTCAGCCACCAGCGTTTGGGCAATTTGCAAACCAGATTGCTCCAAAAAGCGCGGGGAGCCGAGACGCACAACGTCCTCGCCAACCTGCGCCATGACGCCCTGCCCCGGTATGGCTTTGAACTGTGTCATTGCAACTGGCTGCACCCCGGAAGCAGCAGCATGATCACGCACGGCTTTGGCCAACGGATGTTCAGAATTCTGCTCCAACGCAGCAGCAAGAGCCAACAGATCTGCCGTGGCAACACCGGGTTCTGCCTGCACATCTGTGACAACAGGATGTCCCTCCGTCAGGGTGCCTGTTTTATCCATCACCATTGTTGTCAGCTTGCGGGCCTGCTCCAGAGCATCGGCATTACGGAACAGAATACCAGCCTGTGCGCCCTGCCCCGTGCCCACCATAATAGCA
>VNJZ01011477.1:30785-63504 GCA_008042795.1 Drosophila asahinai
CCGTGCCCACCATAATAGCAGTCGGGGTTGCCAGCCCAAGTGAACACGGGCACGCAATAACCAACACGGATACGGCACTGACCAAACTCCATGACGCAGAACCCGTTAACGCCCACCCCAACAGGAAGGTTACAACCGCCAGCACAAGCACTGCGGGCACAAACACAGCCGCAACTTTGTCTGCAAGACGCTGCACACTGGCCTTGCTGCCCTGTGCCTGCTCAACCATACGCACAATGGCCGCCAGAGCCGTATCAGCCCCCACTTTGGTAGCCTGAACCCGCAAAGCCCCTGTCTGGTTAAGCGTTCCAGCAAAAACCGTGCTGCCTTTCTGCTTCAGTTCTGGCAGGCTTTCGCCGGTCAACATGGCTTCGTTTACATCTGATGCGCCATCAAGCACAACGCCATCAACCGGCACACTTTCACCGGGGCGCACAACAAACAGGGTGCCAACTTTCATCTGCTCCACCGGCAAGTCAGTCACCACGCCGTTCTGGTCCACGTGCGCAATTTTGGGCTGAAGCTTTAACAGGCTTTCCATCCCTGCCGCTGTTTGGGCCCGGGCGCGGGCTTCCAGCAGTCTGCCCAGAAGAATCAGTGTGATAACAATGGCGCTGGCTTCAAAATACACTGGCTGATGCAGACCAAACAGCACGACAATGGCGCTAAAACCAAAAGCAATACTGGTGCCCAACACCACCAGAACATCCATGGTCGCCGCACCGCTGCGCACCGCATGCCATGCGCGTTGGTACAGATGCCGCCCACACCAGAACTGCACAATCGCGGCCAGCATAAGCTGTAAAGTCTGCGGCAGCATGACATGCGCGCCAACCATCATGCCGCCCATTTCCCACATAAAAGGAAGACTAAGCACGGCAGCCACGACAAAGCCGTAAAGCTCGCGCCGCCATTCAGCGTGACGTTGGGCTTTTACATCCTGTTGTTCAGCCTGTTTATAAAGTGACGCGCCATATCCGGCTTTTTCGACATGCTCGATCATGGTCTGCACATCTGTCAGCCCGGGCACATACACCACATGCGCACGTTCAGTTGCAAAGTTCACGCCTGCTTCAACCGCAGGTAAACTGTTCAGCACTTTTTCAATGCGGGCGGCACAGCCAGCGCACGTCATGCCTGTCAGCGCCAGATCAGCAGTCTGCGTTTCAACCGTGAAGCCTGTTTTCCGCACGGCCTCAACAACATCCGCAACAGAGGCTCCACCATCCTGCACCGTGGCCTGCACGCGCTGGGTGGCAAAATTGACAGTCGCCTGCACACCATCCAGACGGCCCAGCACTTTTTCAATCCGGGCGGCGCACCCGGCGCAGGTCATTCCCCCTACGGCAAACTGAACTGACTGACCCATCAGACACATCCTGTTCTGTCTTATCCTGTTTCATGATGCGGCCCTGACGGCGACTCATCACCGTTCCCAGCATCACAAAGAAGCCTTGAAACATATGCCCCCCGGGGGTATATGTTTCAAGCACGAAAATGCACTCACTTGTTTGAATCGGAAACCGGACACCCTGCATCCATGACGCCATACCGCGCCTTTCTTGCCGGATACGGTCTGCCTTTTCTTCTGTTCGCAGCAGGGGTGCTTCTGTTTGCCTTGGCTTACCCCGCGTCCGCCCTATCGGCTGGCGCACGGACTGATATCTCTTGCCTCCACACCATGTCACATGCGGAGAACGTGTCCGTTGCTAGCAACACGGAGGCAAAAGCGCCTGCAAGGCAACATCCCTGTGGGGCGCACCCTCATCACGGCATGGCACAGCCTGTGGCCGCGCATCAGCATGGGCACCATACTCCCCATCACAAGGGCTGCTGCGCCTCTGACTGCTTAAGCATGACATCCGTTGTTGCGTTTATTCACCCTGCGCCGCTTCTGCTGCCTGCCAGTGTGCCGGTTTCGGCCACGCATGCGGTGTTCAGGCCCGCAGTGGCCGTCAATAACGGCACCGTCCCCCTGTTACGCCCACCCAGACTGTCATTTTCCTGAACAACACGTTGAAAATCAGGCTGTTGCACCAACAGCCTGTCAGGATATTTACAGACTGGATCACCCATGTTTTTCTCTCGCAGCCCCAAAAAAGGGCATCTATCGCGTCGGCACTTTGTTACTGGCACAGGCGCATGGGCAACCCTGCTGGCTACATTACCCCAGCAACAAGCCAAAGGTGCGTCTCTGACGTCTGGCTATGTCCCGCCGGAAAACGGGTCTGATTTTGATCTGACGGTCGGGCACACCACGGTTAACATGACAGGCAAACCGTTTCAGGCCCCTAGCCTGAATGGCAGCGTGCCCGGACCGGTGCTCCGCTGGCGCGAGGGCGATACTGTCAGCCTGACGGTGCACAATACGCTGTCAGAACCGACCTCTATCCACTGGCACGGCATCCGTTGCCCTGCCGATATGGACGGCGTTCCGGGTTTGAGCTTTGGCGGGATCGCACCGGGCAGCAGTTTCACCTACCGTTTTCCGGTAAAACAGAGTGGCACATACTGGTATCACAGCCATTCCGGCATGCAGGAAGCCAAAGGCCTTTACGGTGCGCTGATTATTGACCCCATACAGCCTGAACCCCACGGTTATGACCGCGACTACGTTATTCTGCTGTCAGACTGGACGGATGTGGCCCCGCACGCCATTGCCAGCACATTGAAATTTCAAAGCGATGCGTTCAATTTCAGACAGCGCACGGCAGTATCTTTTTTCAAGGACGCAAAAAAACAGGGTGTTATCCCGACACTGAAAGACCGGTTGCAATGGGCAGGCATGAACATGTCAGCCACAGATATTTCAGACGTCAGCGGCACTGTTTACACCTACCTGATGAACGGTTGCCCACCGCATGCAAACTGGACCGGCCTGTTCCGCCCCGGTGAAAAGGTGCGCCTGCGCTTTATCAATGCCTCAACCATGACATTTTACGATATCCGTATTCCGGGCCTGAAACTGACCGTCATTCAGGCTGATGGAAATGACGTTCAGCCTGTTCCTGTTGACGAATTCCGCATTGGGGTGGCCGAAACCTACGATTGCCTTGTCGAGCCGCAGGAAGAACGCGCCTACACTATTTTTGCCCAAAGTGAAGACCGCACGGGCTATGCCCGCGGCACTCTGGCCCCGCGCTTAGGTATGACCGCCGATCTTCCCCCCATGGACCCTCGGCCAGTTCGCACCATGCGGGACATGGGCATGGATATGGGTTCCATGCACCATTCCCATGATGCGATGACAATGGAGAGCCCTGCCTCTGACACCAAGCCCCTCCCTATGCATCAGATGCCAGATGGCAGCATGATGACTATGGAAATGGGGAACAGCACCGCGCCCAACCAGACGGACATGACTGACGCATCCTCTTTGATGCTCCCTCATGCGCCCCCAAACCCGCCACCGCGAAATGTAGAAAACCAGAATGTCGCTGCCATGCCCGTTAACAGGCTGGCTGACCCGGGCGATGGGTTAGAGAACAATGGCCGCCGGGTGCTAACCTATGCAGACCTGCGCGCCACCCGGTCGGGGACAGACCCACGCCCGCCCTCACGCGAAATCGTGCTGCACCTGACAGGCAATATGGAGCGTTATATCTGGGGTTTTGACGGAAAGAAGTTTTCTGAAGCTGACCCTATCCCGCTACGATTGGGGGAACGGGTCCGGTTTATTCTGATCAATGATACAATGATGGAACACCCCATTCATCTTCATGGATTATGGAGTGAGCTTGAAAACGGTCACGGTGCCTACGCACCGTATAAACACACCATCATTTCTCAACCGGGCTCACGCCTAAGCTATTTGGTCACCGCAGATACGCCCGGATTATGGGCTTATCACTGCCATTTGTTATACCATATGGAATTGGGCATGTTCCGCACGGTGGTGGTATCATGAGGACACACCGCTATTTTTTCCAATCGTGTCTGGCTTCTGTTTTAATGGGTAGCGTCTGCTTGCCGCTCACGGCCCGTGCACAACAGACCCACCCAGAGGCTCACCCCGCCACGCATGATATGTCAGATATGGATATGTCTGACATGGACATGAAGGGCATGGATATGGACACCATGCCAATGCCTGCAAAGCCGAAGCCTCCCCGGCAAAAATCTGCCCCCCAGTACAGTCACGCAAAGCATATCCCCGCCCTACCACGACACGTTGGCACTGGCACTGGCACTGGCACTGGCACTGGCACTGGCACTGGCACTGGCACTGGCACTGGCACTGGCACGCCAAACCCGTATCCACTGGCGCGCACAACCACAAGACCACCGCCCGTACCGCATGTGCGCTACATTAACAACATTATGCCCGTCATGGATAACATGACCTATTTCCACGGTATTCTTGATCAGTTTGAAGGCCGTTACAGCAAGGGGGACAGTCTGTTCCGCTATTCCGGGCAGGCATGGTACGGCACGGACCACAACAAGATCTGGCTGAAGTCAGAAGGCACGCTTGATGGTCAAGGCCGTTTTAGCGATGGTGACCATGAACTGTTCTATAACCGCGCCATTTCAACCTATTTCGATGCACAGGCCGGGGTGCGGGTTGATAGCGATACTGGCCCAACCCGTGCATGGGGTGCCGTGGGGGTACAAGGGCTTGCCCTTTATTTCTTTGACGTTTCAGCAACCGCTTTTTTCAACAACCATGGCGTAGCCGGAAAGCTGGAAGGGTCTTACGATTTTCTGATTACCAACCGGCTTATTCTGCAACCGCAGGCGGAACTTAACTTCTATTCGCACGCGGATGCAGAACGGGGTGTCAGCAAAGGGTTTTCAGATATAGATGCGGGTTTGCGCCTACGGTATGAAATCTATCGTAAATTTGCGCCGTATATTGCCGTGACCTACGCTGGCCATTATGGCAACACACCCCAACAAGGCCGAAACAGGGGGCAACCTGACAACGGCCCTGATGATCTGCGTTTTACATTTGGTATCCGGTCATGGTTTTAACTACCTGACAGCCTTACACTCCGGGTGGCGTTGTCAGCCGCCTGGTTGTCAAATTCTTCATTGAAAAGCACTCTGGTTCAGAAAAGGTTTTCAGAATGGCTGAAAAAAAGAAAACTGAAAAAACAGCAAAGAAATCAGCACCCCTGAAAACGACGTCCCCCGACACAAACACGCCCGGCTGCGCACACTGCGCGACGGATGACGCGAACGAAAAACGTGTGACGCAGCCCAATAAAATCGCGCTCTTAAACCGCCTCAAACGGATTGAGGGACAAATAGGCGGGATCCGTAACATGGTTGAAGAGGATCGCTATTGCGTGGATATCATCATGCAGCTTTCCGCCGTGAAAGCTGCGATTGATGGTGTCAGCATCCAGTTACTTTCCACCCATGCCAATGGCTGTGTGCGAAAAGCCGTTATGGAAGATGGGGGCGAAGACGCGTTGGAAGAGCTCTTGGGTGTGATCCGTAAAATGATGCGATGAGAGGGAGACCTCCCCTCTCACTTTTGCACACACTCTGAAACGTCTTCTTTCAGACAGAGCTGGTTTTGACAGAACTTTTATCATTCCAGCCGACGGCAAGCAGCACCAGTGTTGCAACGCAACCAATAGCCAGCATGGGGATGTAAGCACGCAGCAGAACCAGCGCCACCAGCCCAATGGCGCTGATAATCTGACTACGCGGCAGGCGGGAACTGGCTACCCAGCGATAGGTTGCATTGGCCAGCAAATAAAGCACTGGCCCTATCATCATGATGAGAACAGGCGCACCTTCAGCGTGCTCCATCGGGTTTTCCATCATCAGTTCCATACCCACCGCCGTGACAATAATACCGCCAATCAACAATGCGTGCAGGTAATGGAAATACGCGCCCATGCGACCGGGGTCAGAGGAATGGGTAATGGCATGTTCAGCCGTCTGGCTTGATGTGCCAAAATACAGCCACCACATAGCGACTGTACACAGAAAACTGGCTGCAAATCCGGCAAGTTTCGGCACAGACCAGATTTCAGCCTCTGCCATGGATGCACCAGAGGCCATGATTGTTTCCCCCAACGCCACAATCACAAAAAGTTGGCAGCGCTCAACCAGATGTCCGCCGTCAATCGTCCAGTCAGACGTGCGGGACCGGCCCAACCCCGGCAACGCAAAGCCAAACATGGGGGACACATATTCACACAGCACGCCGATAAGCCACAGTGTCAGACGCCACCCCGGCGGGCAGAAAGCCCCAGCCACCCAGAAACAGGCCGCAATCAGCCCCCACCCCAATATGCGCCGATAATTGGGTGCCAGCGCATGAGATTTTGGAAGCCGGGCAACAATAAAAGCGGACCGCCCAACTTGCATCAGCACATAACACAGGGCGAATTCCACACCTTTGGGGCCGAATGCTTCAGGGGCAGCCGCGCCACACAGCAGCGCCAATGCCATGGTTGCAAACAGCACCCCCCGCAATGCAGGCACGCGCGGGTCAAACCAGTTTGTAACCCAGCCGGTATATTGCCACCCAAGCCACGCCGCAAACCACAAGACCAGCGTCTGCAACGCCCCCAGCCATGACAGATGATGAAGCAGGCCGTGGCTGATCTGGGTCACAAGAAACACGTACACCAGATCAAAGAACAGTTCTTCATTCGTCACGCGGGTCGGCTGGTCGCCCCGCCTGCGTAGAAAAGAAGGGATAATGTCAGGGTGGCCCGTCATGGCTGCTCCGTCATGCTGTGGGCTGCTCTGCCCTTCAGGTTATGCGTAATCAGACACCCTTATGCCATAGGTCACGCGCTGAATACGCGCTCTTTTCGAGGCAACAAAAAAAGCCCTGCCGTTGAACACGGCAGGGCTTTGCATCAGATGCCTGTTTTATCAGGCAGGCTGACTGAATTAGTTCTTGGCTTTGTCAACCATGCGGGATTTTGCAATCCACGGCATCATGCCACGCAGTTTTTCACCAACAGCTTCAATCTGGTGTGCGTCGTTAATGGCACGGGTAGCTTTGAAGCCAACATTGCCAGACTGGTTTTCCAGAATGAAGTTCCGCACGAAGGTACCGTTCTGAATGTCGGTCAGAATTTCCTTCATGGCTTTCTTCGTGTCAGGTGTGATCACCCGCGGGCCAGACACATACTCACCATACTCCGCCGTGTTGGAGATGGAGTAGTTCATGTTGGCAATGCCGCCTTCGTAGATCAGATCCACAATCAGCTTCATTTCGTGCAGACATTCGAAATATGCCATTTCCGGTGCATAACCACCTTCAACCAGCGTTTCGAACCCGGCGCGGATCAGTTCGACCAGACCACCGCACAGAACGGCCTGTTCACCAAACAGATCGGTTTCAACTTCTTCCTTGAAGCTGGTTTCAATCGTACCAGCACGACCACCACCAATGGCAGAGGCATAAGACAGAGCGATTTCAAGCGCAGAACCGGATTTGTCCTGTGCAATAGCCACCAGGCAGGGAACACCGCCGCCACGCTGATATTCAGAACGCACGGTGTGGCCAGGGCCCTTAGGTGCAATCAGGAACACGTCAAGGTCAGGGCGTGCTTCAATGATACGGAAATGAATGGACAGACCGTGTGCAAAAACCAGAGCCGCACCCTGCTTCAGGTTCTTTTCCAGTGAGTCTTTGTACAGCGCGCCCTGACCTTCATCAGGTGTCAGAACCATGACAACATCTGCCCATGCGGCAGCTTTGTCAGGCGTCATGACAGTGAAGCCAGCATCCTGTGCTTTTTTCACGGCGGAAGAGCCTTCACGCAGACCGATAACCAGGTCTTTAACGCCGCTGTCTTTCAGGTTGTTGGCATGGGCATGACCCTGGCTGCCATAACCGATAACCGCAACTTTTTTAGATTTGATCAGGTTAACATCCGCATCGCGGTCGTAATACACACGCATAGACATATAGACTTGCTCCTTAATTATGGCAGGGCGTCTCTACCACCCTACCCTTTCATTGTCAGTTGTTCTGAATTGTCTGCGGTCCGCGGCAAATGGCCGCGATTCCGGTGCGAGAAACCTCAGCCAGCCCGAGCGGACGCATCAGTTCAATGAAACTGTCGAGTTTGTCGCTTGAACCCGTGAGTTCAAACACAAAGGAAGAGGCCGTTGTATCCACAGCGCGGGCCCGGAAGGCTTCTGCAATACGCAGGGCTTCCGTGCGCGGTTCGCCCGAAGATACGACTTTGATCAGCGCCATTTCGCGCGCCACATGCGGCCCTTCAGAAGAAAGGTCAACCACGCGGGACACTGGCACCAGACGTTCAATCTGCGCCTTGATCTGCCGAATGTCAGACAACGTGCCGGTGGTAACAATATTCACGCGGGACACCAGCCCGTGTTCATCAACCGGGGCCACCGTCAGGCTGCGGATATTATACCCACGCCCTGAAAACAGGCCGATAATACGGCCCAATGCGCCACTTTCGTTATCCACCAGAAGGGAGATAACTGCCGAACCGGGAGCTTCCTGCTGCATTGCAAAACTTCCTGAAATCACACCAGACAAAGGCGCATCAGCACGCCACGAAACAGAGGATGAAAACAATCAGACAAGCATCATGCCTTCACGCGTTACTTTCGCACCGCGTTCTTCCTGTTCCGGCCCAAGGATCATCTCGTTATGGGCGGCACCTGACGGAATCATGGGGAAGCAGTTTTCACCCTCCGCCACGCACAGATCAACTACCACTGGCCCATCATGCGCCAAGGCTTCGCGAATAACATCATCAAGCTGGTCCATACGCGTGGCACGCAGCCCCTTGGCATGGAAACTTTCGGCCAGCTTTACAAAATCTGGCAGGGCGTCACTGTAGCTTTCAGAATAACGCGACCCATGCAGCAGTTCCTGCCACTGGCGCACCATCCCCATATAATGGTTATTGATGATAAACAGCTTAACCGACAGACGATACTGCGCAATGGTGCCCAATTCCTGAATATTCATCAGGGTTGAGGCCTCACCTGCAACATCCAGCACCAGCGCGTCGGGATGAGCAATCTGCGCCCCAACGGCAGCAGGCAGACCATAGCCCATGGTGCCCAGACCACCAGACGTCAGCCAGCGGTTGGGTTTGTCAAACTTGAAGAACTGCGCAGCCCACATCTGGTGCTGGCCCACTTCTGTTGACACAAACGTATCGCGCCCGGTTTCCTGCGCCAGTTCATAAATACGCTGGATAGCCTGCTGGGGCTTGATAATCGCATCAGGAGCCTGATCCTGATTGAAACGCAGGCAATCAAGCGCGCGCCAGGCCTCAATCTGCTCCCACCAGGCGGTCAGTTCAGCCTTATGCTCATAGGCTGGCTGTTTTTCCCATTCTTCAATCATCAATGCGATTGTACGCCCGACATCCCCCACAATCGGCTGATCCACAGGAATAATCTTGTTGATTTGCGATGGGTCAATATCAGCATGAATCTTAAAAGAATCAGGTGAAAACGCGTCCAGACGCCCCGTCACACGGTCATCAAACCGACTACCCAGTGCAATCAGCACGTCACACCCATGGGTTGCCAGATTGGCTTCGTACGTGCCGTGCATACCCAGCATACCCAGAAACTGCTTATCGGTACCCGGGAAGGCACCAAACCCCATCAGGGTCGATGTCACCGGAAAGCCTGTCAGCTTGGCCAGCTTACGCAGCCCTTCACAGGCTTCCGGCCCGGAATTGATAATGCCACCCCCCGTGTAAAACAGTGGGCGACGACCATTTTTCATGGCCGTAACAGCACGGACAATCGCGTCACGGTCTGGTTCAACCTGCACTTTGCCAACACGCGGTTTGACTTCATCCGCCCCTTTATAGGGCGCGTTTCCAACCGTAATGTTTTTGGGCAGATCAATCAGCACCGGTCCCGGACGGCCAGCCTGCGCAATGGCAAACGCTTCATGCACCGTTGCGGCCAGATCTTCCGGGCGACGCACCAGATAATTGTATTTGGTGACAGGCCGCGTAATGCCGGTCGTATCCGCTTCCTGAAACGCATCATTCCCGATCAGCGCTGTGGGCACCTGACCAGACAGGCACACCAGCGGAATGGAATCCATCAGCGCATCCAGCAGGCCGGTCACGGCATTGGTCGCGCCAGGACCACTGGTTACCAGCACCACACCGACCTTACCGGTCGAACGCGCGTAGGCCTCTGCCGCATGCACGGCTGCCTGTTCGTGCCGCACCAGAATGTGACGGATGTGGTTCTGCCGAAACAGGGCATCATAAATAGGGAGAACGGCCCCACCGGGGTAACCGAAAATAACCTCCACCCCCTGCTCCACAAGTGCGCGCATAAGGACTTCCGCACCCGGAAGGGTGGTGGTTGTCTGTGCGGCCATCGGGGCAGAAGCGGTTTTCGGTGTCATTTTGTCCTATCTCCCAAAATCGGGTTGGGCGGCATCATTAGGGAACCTGAGCGGCACCGTCAATCCCAGAAAGAATAAAAGAAATAATTTTACCAAACTTTCTTTCCGAAAATTTCTCAAAAGGTGGCGTACACGTATCAAGATCATATGTCAGGCCCGGCCCAGACAAAGCATGGTGGGCAAACCACGTCGCCTGTCTGCGCGTATATTTGCCCGTCGCAACCACCGCCAGACGCACCGCTTCTTCCTGCGAGATCTCGCCCCGCACCATGGCGCAGAGTTCTGGCACCCCGTGTGCCCGCATGGCTGGCAATGCTGGGTCCAGATTCTGGGCAAGCAGGGCCTCGACTTCCTCAACCGCGCCATTCTGCATCATGTGTTCAAATCGCACGGCTATTCTGGCCCGCAGATCCGGGCGCGGGGGAAGAATGCGTATTGCCACAAACCGGCAAGGCGCTGGCGGTAACCCCGGTTGCGCCTGCCACCATGCAAGGCTGCGTCCTGTGCCTCGCCAGACCTCCCACGCACGGGAGACACGCTGAGAATCGACGGGTTGCAGGCGACTTGCCATTTCAGGGTCAACCGCCGCCAGACGGGCATGTAATGCTTCTGGCCCTTCCTCAGCCACAAATGTGCGGGCCTCAAGCCGGGCGGCTTCCCCACAATCAGGGATTTCGGCCAGCCCATCGGTCAGGGCGCGCATATACATGCCGGTTCCCCCGCACAGAATGGGCAGCCTGCCAGCATCCCATGCGGCGTGCATGGCTGTCAGAGCCTGCTCCCGCCACCATGCGACACTCCCTTTTTCCGCCGCACGCAGAACGCCATACAGGCGATGAGGCACCTGTGCCTCCTCCGCAGCCGTGGGACGTGCTGTCAGCACATGCAGATCACGATACACCTGCATGGAATCCGCATTAATAACGGTGCCGCCCAGTGTTCTGGCCACAGCAAGAGCCAACGCGGATTTACCCGAACAGGTAGGACCCGCAATAATCAAAGCCGCAGGGCTAATCTGTGCAGAGCTGTCTCTCTGGTCTTCCGCTTGCCTCATGCGGGCATTCCTGTCACATCCATTCAAAATGATGAGCCTGGTCCTGACACTTGTCGCGCAGCGCGACGCCACCACCCTTGATGACGCCACCATTGCCCTGGCACGGGATGCCGTGGATGGCGCTCAGACCATCACGACTCTCTCCGCTGGGGAGGCTGTTGACATCCCCTGCCCCGCCACGGCGGTCGAGCATTTGCCAGCGCTGCGGGCAGCCTTTGGTGACCGGCCGATTGATGCGGTCCTGACACATCGTGACGCCCGACGCAAACACCTGCTGGTGTCTGATATGGACAGCACCATTGTCACGAACGAAACACTGGATGATCTGGCCACCTACGCCGGCATTGGTGAAAAAATTGCTGCCATTACCGCCCGCTCCATGAATGGTGAGCTGGATTTTGCAACAGCCCTACGTGAACGCGTTGCTCTTCTGAAAGGATTTCCCGCCTCTCTGCTTGAAAAAGCATGGAAGGACGTGCGCCTGAATGACGGGGCAAAAGAACTGGTGCAAACCATGCGTCAACATGGTGCCCATACCGCACTGGTATCAGGTGGCTTTACCTTCTTTACATCCCGCGTGGCCGCCCTGTGTGGCTTTCATGAAAACCATGCCAACACATTGGTGATTGATCAGGATGTTCTGACAGGCGAGACCAGGCACCCTATTCTGGGGCCAGACACCAAACTGGCCTTACTGAAAAACCTTGCTGCCCAGCATGCCCTTCCCCCTGAACAGACGCTTGCAATCGGCGATGGGGCCAATGACCTGCCTATGCTGAAAGACGCCGGGCTGGGTCTGGCGTTTTATGCCAAGCCGATTGTGCGTAATGCCATTGCAGCCCAGATCAACCATACGTCCCTGCGAACTGCTCTGTTCGCGCAGGGTTATCCGGTATCAGCCTTTTCCGGCGACTGAACATAGTCGCCCACACCGTCAGACAGCGAGGAGCCACACCATGCAGTTCGACCCTAGGCGGGATATTTCATCATTCCCGTTTGTCCGTGTTGCGCTGGTATTGGTGGGCTGTGCCCTGATGGGGTACTGTTTTGAATATTACCTCAATCTGCCGCCTGACTCGCCAGAGCATGTCATGCGGCATGTCGCGGCATTAATTGTCGGCACATTGATTCTGCTTGGCACAATCTGGATTTAAGAAGAACACGCGCGGCTTCCCCCGTGTCAGAAGCCCAATCTCTGGTGCATTTCTGCAACCAGAGCGGGTGTATCGTCCAATGGAGCAACAACCCAAGGTTGCATTTTGGTGTGTGGAGAATTCTCCGTCAGCACCCGAATACGGCCTGACTTTTCAAGTTCGCTGATAAAGCGAGCAATACGCCGCGATTTTCCGGGCAATGGAAACACAGATACAGGTGTAGCGCCGGCAACGGCTTCTGACACCATGGACACACTATCCATTGTCACAACCAGATGGTCCGCACAAGCAATCAGCCCCACATATGGGTTTTCGCCCGTACCATCCCAGACTGTGCCGCCCACGGCATCAACCAGATCGGTCAGCATTTCCCGCGCTTCTGGCGCGGTGCGCCGTGACGGGGTGACAATCAGGCTGCCTTTCTGCGTCACAACGGCTTTTGCCAGTAAGGCCCCTAACCGCGCGGCCTCGCCCACTCCAAACTGGAAGCGCCCGTTAGACCCACCGACCAACCCGGCGATCAGAGGGCGTGGCAGATGGGCAAATCGAGGTTCCCATCTCTGCCGAGCCTGCTCCAGAACCTCGGGCGTCAGCCCATGCAGGGCAGTACGACCCAGCAGCACGTTCGGGCCGCTGATTTCATCATGAACACACGCCACGATCAGATCGAAATGCGTTAGCGGCTGGCGTGGATGCTGAATCTGCACAACGGGACGGTCTGGTGTGCGCAGCGCCGCACCAATCGCGCCACCTTTACCGCCAATGCTCACAATAACGCGGGACTGCGCTGCAAGAGGCAGAAGCGGAGCACCCGTCACGTCGTTCAGAAAACGCGCTTGTAACCAGCCGGGGCCGCGCAGCGCCAGCCGCGCCATACGCGATGGCCGAATGGCATGAAAAGACCCATCCCAGCCAGCACGGCCCACCAACCCGAGCGCCTGGGAGCGCATGCCCGCGAAATCTTCCCCCACCACAAAAGCCGGGAGATGCGGCCGGTTTGTGCTGCCGTTTTCAAGGCCAGCCTCCTGCCCAGAGAGGGTAGTCAGCGGTTCCGCTGACTGGGCCTCTGGCGAGACACCATTTGAAACCGTCGCCTTTCCAGCATATACGTCACTAGCCATTAGGCGATTTTCCCCGCTTTCCATGCGCTTTCCGGCCCGGTGCCCTGCTTTATGCACGGCGGCCAGACCGGCACCACGCTATGCAAAGCATGTTTTTGAACCGGGTCAAGGCGGATAAAACCAGCATGTCCAACAGCTTCGAGGCAATGGGCCTTCTGCCATCCTTATGCACACATGCGGCAAAGGCCGGTCTGACAACCCCTACCCCCATTCAGCAGCAGGCCATTCCCGCCAGTCTGGCAGATAAAGACGTGCTGGCAGTCGCCCCAACTGGCACGGGTAAAACTGCTGCCTACGTGCTGCCATTGCTACAACATCTGATGAGCACCCGTCGCGCCCATGATGCGCTGGTGCTTGTGCCCACGCGTGAACTGGCATTGCAGACAGCCGGCGTATTTCGCACCTGTCTTGGGCAGGACCCGAAAAGCAACCGCCAGAAAGCAGGCACACCCGGCATTATTACGCTGTATGGCGGCGTGGACCGTGAGAACCAGATTGCCAATCTGGCCCATGATGGACCACGGGTGTTAATCGCCACCCCCGGCCGTCTGCTTGACCTTGTGCACACTGGCGAAATTGACCTGTTCACCTGCACCCGCGTGGTGCTGGATGAAGGCGACCGCCTGTTCGCGCCCGAGTTTTTTGAAGAAAGTGCAACAGTTGTTGAAGGGCTGCCCCCTGTGCGGCAGACGTCGCTGTTTTCAGCCACGCTTCCCAAAACCCTTACCCCCATTTTGCAGAAACTACTTCGCAAACCGGTCGAAATTCATATCGAAAAACCCACTGAAAAACGCGGGCTGATCCGGCAGGGTGCGTTTTTTCTGGAACCCGCGCAGCGTCTGCCTTTCCTGAAGCTTTTTTTCAACCGTGACCGAAAAAGCCGCACGATCATTTTTGTCAAAACCAAAGCAGACGCAGACCAACTGGCGGCCACATTAAAAAAGCTGCGCGTCGGCGCGGCCCCTCTGCATGGTGACCTGACGCAAACCCAACGCACGGCAACCGTGGCCAGCTTTGCCGAAGGGCGTATGCCCGTACTGGTTGCCACGGACATTGCGGCGCGTGGGCTGGATGTGCCTGACGTCCGTACCGTTATTAACTTTGACCCACCCGATCAGGCTGAAACCTACCTGCACCGCATTGGCCGGACTGGCCGAAACGGAAAAACCGGCACGGCCCTAACATTTTGTTCTATGAGCGACCGGCAGAAGCTCCGTCAGATTGAGGTCGGTGCAGCCGTCAAAATCAGGATTTTGTCTGAGGAACAGGCTTTACCGTCGGCCGACCAAGCTGAGCAGAAACATCCGAAAGCAGCGCGGCGGCCATAGTCGCCCATTCATCCTCCACCGTTGTCTGTGTGTCGATAACAGGCCGGGGTGGAGGAGACAGAATAAACTGCGTGAGGGCATCGGAGAGGCCTGTCACTGTTGGCGCACACATACGGGCCTGCGGGTTGCGGCCAAACTGCTCGGTCAATCCACCCACATTGGTGGCCAACACCCAGCGCCCAGCCGCAAGGGCCGCAGCCCCAACACCGCTCTGACTGGCTTCACGATACGGGAGAAGCAACACATCGGCCCATGCCAGTAATCTGGCAATTTCGCCCTCTGGCACCCAGCGGTTTTCGACTGTCACACCGGGCACCGCAGCCAGTTTTTCCAGCCACGGCGCATCCGGGCCTTTGCCAACAACGTGGCAATCAAACGCTACCTGTTGTCCCTTAACCTGCGTCAGCGCGTCAGCCAGCAGATCAAGCCCCTTGTAGGGCAGCAATCGCCCGAAAACGAGCAGACGCATCGGCCCCTCATGCGCCAGTGGCGGCTGCCAGGCGGCACTCTCTTCTGCATCAAATGCAAAAGGCGGATGATACGCCACGATTGCAGACCGCCCCCGCATACACGGCTGCTGTGCCAGAATTTTTGCAACATGCTGCGTCAGGGCCACCACACAATCAGCACTGCGCACAAGCAGACGTTGCAAAACCATCTGCCCCGGAAACCCATCGCCCGGATGCGCCTGTGCATCATGCACCACCACAACAACCGGCACCCCGACACGGCGCAGGGCAAAGACCATCAGCAGATCAAGCGGGCCGGGCATGGCGCAAATGGCAACCATTGGCCGGATACGCCGCACGGCCCGCACAACCGAGCGCAAGAGCCCGTAACCCGTTACGGCTCTCCACACCAATCCGGACAGAGACGTGTAGGTCTCGACCGGAATATCATTCTGGATGGTCTGGGTCTCTGCCCGCACAATTTCCGCGTGCAAGGACAGAGACAGAAAAGCCTCCTGCCCCGGCAGCGCGTTGATGCCTTTTGCAAGTTCAACCGCTATTTTGGGGCCTGCGCCACGCCGCCCCCATTGCCAGACAAGAACCCGCATTACCGGCCCCCCGCTGGCGCCGATGTCAGGGCCGCAACGGCACCCAACAACGGCTGGGGGCTGAAGGCACGCAGGGCTGCCTGACGCGCTTTCTGCCCCAATGCGACACGCAGTGCACTGTCATCCGCCAACTTACGAAGAGCCTGCGACGCGAAAGAAACATCGGCATCGGCCCACATGGCCCCAGCCACCTGATAGACCCCGCGGTCATCTGTCGCTGGCACCAGCGTGTAAGGAACAGGCACTCCACAGGCTTCCGTCAGAAATTCGGCGGTTGCGGACCAGTCCGTCGCAATCACAGGGCGTTCAAGCAACATGGCTTCGGCAGGAACCAGACCCAGCCCCTCGCTCCGATGCAGCGACAGCACAATATCGGCATTGCGTGTCATGGCATGCACATCCGCCATCGGAAAATTGCGGGTTTCAAAGCGGATATTGGCTGCCCCGCCTGCGGCTGCCTGTAATCGCCGCAAATCTTCTTCGTAATGCTGCGCGCTTGAAACCTTCATGACAAATATACGGTCAGGTCTGTCACCAAATGCCTGCCGAAAAGCAGCAATCGCGGCCAGAGGATTTTTCCGCGCAAAACTGGACGCCAGACTGAACGATGTCAGCACCACAACGGCATCATCCGGCCATCCGAAGCTTGCCCGCGTCAGGGCCGATGGCTGGGGTTGAGCATCGGCCAGAGGATACGGCACAACGCGAACGCAGCCCGGCTTGAGGCCTTCCAGCGCGCGGGCACTAAAGTGTGATGGCGTCCATATTTCATGCACACCCGCGACCCCGGCCTGCCATTCAGGCGGCAATTTGGGGAGCTCCCACACCCAGTAGCCCACAATCCGCCGCCCTTTGACGGCAGACCGCCCCAACCGCAACAAAGCTGCGGGAACCTGTGGGCTGTTGACGTGCAATAGAAGCGCGGCCTGCCTGTCAGCCAGAAAAGCTGCCTCCGCCCCTGACGGGCGGCTGGCCAGCAAGCCTGCTTCAACGCCTTCCGCGCTGATACCATGCGTCTGCAACCCGCGCAGAAGAAGTCTGGCTCCTTCTCCCAACCCGGATTGCCGCGATAATTCACCAGCCACCACCACCCGGCCATCACAGGCAGGCACAGGCCATGATGCTTTGGGGGCCAGCACACTCGTGACATGAGCCAGGGCGCGTCGCCGACGTTCAACCGGCAGCAAACGCCATAAACGGTGGAGAGGGTGCAGAGTTGATGTCACGGTTCCATTTTGTCAGAAACATGTCAGACCGCCTACCCCCAAACACTGAGGGATTGCACCTGTGGGGAAGCCAGATAATACTGCACGCCGCATGCCAGTCTGTCTGATCAGCCCAGCCCGCACTTTCCACCCCCATTCCCCTGCCGAACACAAGGGGTGTGGGGAGCGGCCTGCCTATCATTCCCTAAAGCAGACACCACAACCATGAGTTGTGCGTCCCGCCGCCATAACCCGGAGCGGGGCCTTATTCGTGTTCGCACACTCTCTGAAACGCTGCCCCCGCCACAACACCCCTTGCCACGGTTCAAGATTTCCCTCCCCCCGCCTGATCTGAGCCAATGGGAGAAAGGGAATTGCGGCATACATGGCGTACATCACTTTGAAGCCCGTCAACCCGGACCGCATGTTGCCATTACGGCGTTGATGCACGGAAACGAATATGCAGGCGCGCATGTTCTGGCAGATCTCCTGCACCAAAACATACGCCCCCTGCGCGGACGTCTGAGCCTGATTTTCCTGAACCTTGCCGCATTCGCCCGGTTTGACGCCACACGCCCAACCCTGTCGCGCTTTGTTGAGGAGGACATGAACAGGTTATGGAGCCCTGACCTCATCCACTCCACACACACATCACTTGAAATGGAGCGTGTGCGGGAAATCTGTCCCCTGATGGAGACTGTGGATGCCCTGCTTGACCTTCACTCCATGCTCTGGCCCGCCAAGCCGGTTCTGCTTAGCGGCCTGACAGAGCGCAGTCGGGCTCTGGCCTGTTCCCTAAGCGCACAGCAACGCCCTGCCCCACTGGTCGTGCAGGATGGCGGGCATAAAGACGGCCCACGCCTGATTGATTACGAACGCTTCGCGTCCAATCGCACGACTGCCACGGCCTGCCTGCTTGAAGCCGGACAACATTGGCACCCGGACAGCGTGGCTGTTGTCGCAGCCACTACGCGCCTGTTTCTGGAACAGATGATGCTACGCCAACCACACGCGCAGGTTGCACAAGAGCCAGAAATACCCGCACAGGTTGTGGTGACCCATACTGTTCTTGCTCACACCGCAGGCTTTGTTTTTGTCAAAGCGTTCTGTAGTGGGGATGTCATTTCCAAACCGGGCACCCTGTTGGCCTTTGACGGAACGGAAGAAATTCGCACGCCGTATGATGACTGCGTGCTGGTAATGCCCAATTTACGGCCAATGCGCGGCCATACCGCAGTGCGGCTGGCGCGCTTTGCCGAGCACCCATAAAAAAGGGCATGAACCGAAGTCCATGCCCCTTCTGGCAGACAAAGCTGTCAGAAAACTCAGCGCGTGTAGATTGGGAAACGGGCGCACAGGGCTTTCACACGGTCATGCACGGCGTTTTCAACGGCCGCATTGCCTTCACCGCCTGAAGCCGCAAGGGCTGTCAGCACTTCGTCAATCATTTCACCCACTTCACGGAATTCCGCTTCGCGAAAACCACGCGCCGTGGCAGCGGGGCTGCCCAGACGTACGCCAGACGTAATGGCAGGCTTTTCCGGGTCAAACGGAATGGCGTTCTTGTTTGCGGTAATACCAGCGCGTTCCAGCGCCTGTTCCGCAGCCTTACCGGTCACTTTCTTGGGGCGCAGATCAACCAGAAGCAGATGGGAATCCGTGCCACCTGTCACAATGTCAAACCCACGTTCAACCAGAACTTCAGCCAGAACATTGGCGTTCTTCTGCACTGCTTTCTGGTATTCCTTGAATTCAGGGCGCAGGGCTTCACCAAACGCAACCGCCTTACCAGCGATTACATGCATCAGCGGACCACCCTGAAGACCGGGGAACACCGCAGAATTGATCTTCTTGGCCAGTGCTTCGTCATTGGTCAGAATAACGCCACCACGTGGGCCACGCAGTGTCTTATGCGTGGTGGATGTCACTACGTCAGCATATTCAACCGGGTTGGGGTACAGACCAGCCGCAACCAGACCGGCAAAATGCGCCATATCAACCATCAGGGCCGCGCCGACTTCATCCGCAATCCGGCGGAAGCGCGGGAAGTCGATAATACGGGGGTAGGCAGACCCACCAGCCACAATCAGCGTTGGCTTATGTTCACGGGCCAGACGTTCCATCTCTTCATAGTCCAGAATGCCGTCTTCACGACGCACCCCGTACTGAACAGCATTGAACCATTTGCCTGAATAGTTTGGCGCTGCACCGTGGGTCAGATGGCCACCCGCGGCAAGGCTCATGCCCAGAACCGTGTCACCCGGTTTGGCCAGCGCCATGAACGCCGCCTGGTTGGCATTTGCGCCTGAATGCGGCTGCACGTTGGCATACGCTGCCCCGAACAGCGTTTTCACGCGTTCAATTGCCAGCACCTCAACCTTGTCCACTTCCGAACACCCGCCATAGTAGCGGCGGCCGGGATAGCCTTCAGCATATTTGTTGGTCAGCACACTGCCCTGCGCCTGCAACACGGCTTCAGACACCATGTTTTCGCTGGCAATCAGTTCAATGCCTTCCTGCTGGCGTTTCAGCTCACTGGCCAGAGCGGCCGCAACATCCGGATCAATTTCTGTAACCGGTGCGTGAAAAAAACGATCCAGATCCGTCTGGCTCATCAGGAGCTCCCTTGAATGTCGTCACATCGCCCAGCAACGGATACCGCCCGGAAGGACACCGCGCCAGTTCATTACGTTCAAAACACATCTTGCTAAGACGTGCACACTAGCCTCTCTATAGAAGCAGAAGGCTATCCCGGCGCTCTTTACCGTTTTTGCCGGGGTTCTGACAGGAGAAAAATTTGATGACGCAAAGGCCTGCCTCTTCCGCAGCCTCGGCTTTCACGCGCTGCATGCCACTCGACAAGCTGGAATCATCCCAAGGTCTCAAGCGGGTTCTGGGTCCCGGCAGTCTGGTGGCCCTGGGGGTAGGTGCAACAATCGGGGCTGGCCTGTTTTCACTGACGGGCATTGCCGCGGCAGAAAATGCAGGCCCTGCTGTTGTCATTTCCTTTCTGATAGCCGCCATAGCGTGCGGATTCGCAGGGCTGTGCTACAGCGAACTGGCCAGCATGATTCCCATTGCAGGCAGCGCCTATACTTACGCTTACGTAACATTGGGCGAACTGATGGCATGGATCATCGGGTGGGATCTGGTGCTGGAATACGCGGTCGGGGCCGCCACCGTGGCCGTAAGTTGGTCACGCTATGCGGTGTCATTGCTGGATTCGTGGGGGCTTGTTCTTCCCCCCCGCCTGACAGCATCGCCGTTTGAAACGGTCCATCTGGCGGATGGCAGCACCGTATCGGGGCTGATGAACCTGCCAGCAACCTTCATTATCTGTCTGGTATCGTGGATTCTTATCCGGGGTATTTCGCAGTCAGCACAGGTCAATGCAGTTATTGTCACCATCAAACTGCTGGTGATTGCCGCATTCATTGGCTTTGGCATTTCCTACATCAACCCATCCAACTACCACCCTTTCATCCCCCCAAATGACGGGACTTTTGGTCATTATGGCTGGTCTGGCATCATGCGGGCGGCTGGTACCATCTTCTTTGCCTATGTCGGGTTTGATGCGGTTTCCACCACCGCGCAGGAAACCAAGAACCCGGCCCGTGATATGCCTATAGGCATTCTGGGCAGCCTGCTTGTGTGTTCAATCGCTTATATCGTGTTCTCCTTCGTCATGACCGGCCTTGTAAACTACAAGGACATGCTGGGTGACGCCGCCCCCGTTGCCACCGCCATTAACCGCACCCCATATCAGTGGCTGCAACTGGCGGTAAAAATCGGCATTATCTGCGGCTTTACCTCTGTGCTGATGGGCCTGCTACTGGGCCAGAGCCGCGTCTTCTTTGCCATGGCCCGCGATGGGCTGCTGCCAAGCATGTTCAGCAAAACCCACCCCCGCTATCAGACACCGTGGCTGTCTAACGTGTTTTTCATGGTGCTGACCTGTCTGCTCAGCGCGTTTCTGCCTATTTCAGAACTTGGCCATATGACATCAATCGGCACGTTGCTGGCATTTGTGCTTGTCTGTGCGGGCGTCATGGTGCTGCGTCGCAAATCACCCGACGCCCCACGCGCCTTTAAGGTACCCGGCGGGGACATTATCCCCATTCTGGGCATTGTGTGCTGTGGTTCGGTCATGATCTCACTCGACACGCTCACATGGGTGCGTCTGGTAGTCTGGCTGGCCATCGGTATGGTCATTTACCTGTGCTACGGGCGGTATCGCAGCCGCCTTGCGCGAACCTGATATCTGCTGCTGCGGGGTTGCATAACACGGCGGGGGGCGCATACTCCGCCCCGCCGTTCACCCCGTCGGCTCTGCCTGTCTCTGGCCGCTCACTCCCTGCCCGGCCATACCAGCGCCGACACGCAAGGAGATTCCGCCCATGAAGGCCGGTCGCTTCCCCCTGGCCCGCCCCCGTCGCAACCGTTTTGATGACTTTACCCGTCGTCTGGTTGCTGAATCCTCTCTGGGCATCAACAACCTGATCTGGCCGATATTCTTCACGGAAGGTACCAACACCGTGACAGATGTGGCCTCCATGCCAGGCGTGCAACGCGTCACGCTTGATCGGCTGGCAGCCCATGTTGAACCCGCCGCCAAGCTGGGTATTCCTGCCGTTGCCCTGTTTCCCGTCACCCCCATGGAAGTGCGGGACGCCGAGGGCACGGAAGCCCTGAACCCGGACAATCTGATGTGCCGGGCCGCGCGCCTTCTGAAAAAAGAATTCCCCAATGTGGGGCTGATTGGGGATGTGGCGCTAGACCCCTACACCAGCCATGGCCATGACGGCATTATCCGTGATGACTACGTGGTGAATGATGACTCCGTCACGATCCTGACCCAACAGACCGTTAATCAGGCTGCGGCTGGGGTCGATATTATTGCCCCGTCAGACATGATGGACGGCCGCATTGGCGTGATGCGTCAGGCGCTGGATCAAAACGGGTTGGTAAACACCCGTATCATGTCTTACGCCGCCAAATATGCCAGCGCGTTTTACGGTCCGTTCCGTGATGCACTGGGTTCGGGCGGTATGCTGAAGGGCGACAAAAAAACCTACCAAATGGACCCTGCCAACAGTGATGAAGCCCTCCGTGAAGTGGAGATGGATATCGCTGAAGGGGCCGATATGGTCATGGTCAAACCCGGCATGCCGTATCTGGATATTGTGCGGCGTGTGCGTGATACCTTTGCCGTGCCCACCTATGCGTATCAAGTGTCTGGCGAATACGCGATGCTGATGGCCGCCATTCAGAATGGCTGGCTGGACCATGAACGCGCCGTGATGGAAAGCCTGCTGGCCTTCCGCCGTGCCGGTGCCAATGGTGTGCTGACATATTTTGCCATTGAAGCGGCCGAACGCATCAAACAGACCTACGGCGTGTAAGCACCCCGTCTTCACAGTGATATTAAACTGCTGCGTGTTCTGCTTACCATAAACAGAGTGCGCAGCAGCCCATCATCCTGTTAGAGTTGCCTCTGGACGGTGCCTGCCCCGCCCCACAGCATTTTTGACCGGATAGGATTCATGGTTTCCACACTGCGTCACCCGCAGTCTTTCTTCACAACGGCTCCGCAGCCGTGCCCTTACCTGCCCGGCAGGCTTGAGCGCAAAGTCATTGCGGATCTGGCTGTGCCAGACGCCGATGCCCTGCATAGTCGCCTCTCACGCGTTGGGTTTCGCCGCAGTCACACGCTGGCCTACGCCCCTGTCTGTGAAACCTGCGCAGCCTGTATTCCTATCCGTATTCCCGTTGCGCACTTTACACCCGACCGTACCCAACGGCGCACCGTGCGTCACAATGCGGATCTGACAGCACACATTATTCCTCCCACGGCGACGCAAGAACAGTATGATCTGTTTGCCCGTTATCAGGATGCCCGCCACGCGGAAGGGGACATGGCGGACATGAACGCCGCCGAATACCGCAGCATGGTGGAAGACACCACTGTGCAGACCATGCTGGTCGAATTCCGTACACCGGCACATCAACTAATGGCCGTCAGTCTGGTCGATCGTCTTGAAGACGGTCTTTCTGCTGTTTACAGTTTTTACGAACCTGACGCGCCCCAGCGGTCACTGGGCAGCTTTGCCATTCTCAGCCTTATCAAAGAAACAGAGCAACTGGGATTACCCTATCTTTATCTCGGCTACTGGATCAGACAGAGCCCCAAAATGGCGTATAAGGCCCGCTATCACCCGGCAGAAATCCTAAGCCACGGTACGTGGCATACATTAGATACGGCAAACCCACCCGCCGATGATCCGCGGACATTTGAATAGCCCCATTTACTTTCCCGGTTTCAGGAAGTCAGCCCAATTACGCACCCGAAAGCATGAAAAGACACTAAGCTGCTATTGGCAAAAACAGCAGACGGCAGAAGCAACGACGATAGGCTGGGTTTATTGAAAAACCCAGCCTATCGTCCGCCCTGTATTACGATGCCTAAAGCAGCTTAGGAAAAGACTGGTCAGGCTTTTTTCAAAGCCCAGGCTGGGGCAGATTTACCCACAGCAGCCCGGCGGCCAACCCATTCCTGCAAGTCTGCAAATTGCCGCACCCGCACAGCGCCCGGCCACAGCAGCCCTTCTTCGGCAGAGAACACGACGGCCTGCTTCAGGCCGCCATCCGCATATTTCTGCAAGGCCACGCCCAGTCCTCGCGCCATAACCGGCAACTGGTCTGCCGGGAAAATCAGGAAGCGCCGGTTGTCACCCAATACCGCAACTTGATTCCCCTCAGCAGGGCTGCATGTTTTGGCAAACTCGCCTTCCTTGAGGTTGAGAACCTGACGGCCGGAGCGTTTTTCCGCCACCATCGATTCTTCTTCAACCAGCATCCCGCGACCGGAACTGGATGCGACAAGGCGCTTCGCCCCTTCCCGCACCGGGAAGACAGTTATCAGGTCTTCATCGTTTGAAAGGTCAAACAGCAATCTGACAGCCTGCCCATCCCCACGCCCACGCGGCAGGTCCGCGCCTTTGACCGTAAATGCCTTCCCATCTGTCGCAAAGAAGCACAGTTTATCGGTCGTCTGGCAGGGCACGGCCAGTTTCAGGGCATCGCCTTCCTTGAACTTCTGGTTTTCCAGATCAACCGTGTGGCCCTTAACAGCCCGCACCCACCCTTTCTGCGACAAAATCAGGGTCAGGGGTTCACGTTCAACCGTTTCCACCACAGAAATATCAATAGCGGCAGGGGCTGACTGCAATGTGCTGCGGCGCTGGCCCAGTTTGCCGGCCCCGAACTGCTTCACCATGCCATCCAGCTCACGCCCGATGCGGTTCCAGCGCAGTTTTTCATCACCCAACAGTTTAAGCAGCTCGTCACGCTCGGCAGACAGTTTGTCATGCTCCTTGCGGATTTCCAGTTCCTCTAACCGCCGCAAACTGCGCAGACGCATGTTCAACACCGATTCCGCCTGCAAATCTGTCAGGGAAAAGGTGCTCATCAGGCTAGCTTTCGCATCATCTTCTTCACGGATAATGCGGATCACTTCATCCAGATTCAGATAGACCGCCAGAAAACCGGCCAGAATTTCAAGGCGGCGCTGCACGGCGTCCAGCCGGTGGCGGCTGCGCCGTTCCAACACGTCATGACGATGGTTCAACCATGCCTGAAGCACGTCTTTCAGGCCCAGCACACCCGGTGCCCGATCAGCGCCCAGAACATTCATGTTCAGGCCAAACCGGCTTTCAAGCAGGGTTGCCCGGAACAGGGTTTCCATCAGCACTTCAGGTTCAATGCCGCGGGTCTTGGGTTCAAGCACCAGACGAATAACGTCCGTGCTTTCATCCCGGATATCCCCCAGCAGAGGCAGTTTTTTCAGTTCAAGCAGATCAGCAACCTGCTCTATCAGGCGCGATTTCTGCACCTGATAGGGAATTTCGGTAACAATAATCTGCCATGTGCCAAAACGGCCCTGCTCTACTTCCCAACGGGCCCGCATACGAAAGCTGCCGCGTCCGGTTTCGTAGGCTTTCAGAATGGCGTCTGAATCTTCAACAATCAGCCCACCTGTCGGGAAGTCAGGCCCCGGCATAAGGGCCAACAAATCCTGCGTGGTGCTTTCGGGTTTGCGCACAAGCAGCGCTGCGGCCGCACAGACTTCTGCGGCATTATGCGGCGGGATGCTGGTGGCCATACCAACCGCAATCCCAGACGCGCCATTGGCTAGCAGATTGGGGAACGCTGCGGGCAGCACAACTGGCTCCTGCTCCTCACCATCGTAGGTGGGGCGGAAATCAACGGCATCGTCCTCAATGCCGTCCAGCAGGGCACGGGCGACTTCTGTCAGGCGGGATTCGGTGTATCGCATGGCGGCGGCGTTATCACCGTCAATCGAGCCGAAATTGCCCTGCCCTTCCACTAGCGGGTAGCGGGCCGCAAAATCCTGCGCCAGACGCACCAACGCTTCATAGACTGATGCATCCCCATGCGGGTGGAACTTACCAATAACGTCACCCACCACACGGGCGCATTTCTTGAACCCGGATGAAGGATCAAGCTTCAACTGATGCATGGCGTAAACCAGACGCCGATGCACAGGCTTCAGTCCGTCACGCACATCAGGCAGGGAACGCGACATAATAGTGGACAGCGCATAGGCCAGATACCGTTCGCTTAGCGCATCCGCCAGCTTGGTTTCTTCCACATGGCCTTCAAATGTCTCGCTCATTTCCTGCTCCCCGGACACTGTGCAGGCTCTCGCCCGCCCGAGACATAGCCTTGCTTGCTATTTTGTTCCAGCCCTGAGCAAAGAGTTGAAGGCCGGTCCTCTTTCCATTCCGCGTAATTGTGCTGATATGTTGTTCTGACAACGGCCTTCGGAACAAACAAATGCCCCAGACGTCAAGAAGGGTCTTCCTCTCCGCCGTTGCCGCAGGGCTGTGCCTGAATAGTCTGCCGGGTGATGCGTTTTCCGAACCGGAAGCGGCTGTTCCCCCGTCACCACAGCCTGTGGCAACCGTTATCCCCCTGTGGCCGGCTGAACCGCCGGGTGGTGGTGGCCCGGACGAGGCCCTGCCCATGGTCTCCCCCGCCGGGTCAATTTCCCGCATTGCCCGGCCGCAGTTACAGGTTTTTCGGCCTGCCAGACCAAATGGAGCCGCCGTTCTGGTGGCCGGTGGTGGGGGGTATCAGCACATTTCCATGCGGCACGAATCTCTACCTGCGGCGCGCTGGTTACAAAAACTGGGGGTAACGGTTTTTGTTCTTTCTTACCGCCTGCCTGAAGAAGGCTGGCATGCCGGTGCGCTTGCCCCCGTGCAGGATGCCCAACGCGCCATCCGCTTGATCCATGCCCAAGCTGACCAGTATGGACTAGACCGTAAACGGATCGGGGCCTTGGGGTTTTCGGCCGGTGGGCACCTGATGGGCCTGTGCGCCGCCCGCCCAGACTGGCAGACCTACCCTGCCATAGACAGCGCCGACAGCCTTCGCCCTGATATTAACCTTGTGCTGTTGGCCTACCCGGTGGTGACGCTTGAGGCCCCGTATCTGGGCACACGCTCACGCAGAACCCTTCTTGGCCCGCACCCAACCCCGGCCGAGGCCACCGCATGGTCTGTGCAAACCTATATTCATAAAGGGTGTCCGCCATTTTTTCTGGTTCAGGCCGCGGATGACCGCATTACCGTGCCTGAAAACACGGCGGTGCTTCAGGCTGCGTGCCAACGCAACACCGTGCCGGTGACACGCTACATCTTTCCCTCTGGCGGCCACGGGTTTGGTCTGGGCTACCGCGAAACTGCCACAGCCACATGGCCGCACCTTGCCGAAAACTGGATGAAACAGCAGCATTTCATTGCATGAATACGATCTCACGCCCGCCGCCTGTCCGATCTATTGGTGCTGAAAAGTGGTCCTGTGTGGTCGCGGAGTTAGCTTTCCACACCATCAGCAGAACTTTCCGCGTCAGAGGAAGCGTCCTCCAGCGTTTTTTGCACAAGACGGGCAACGCGGTCTTCCAACCACTCGCGGGCCGCGGGCATTGGTCTATGACGCTGGCCAAAAGCATCCCGTGCCAGAAAAAAACCGGTCAGGCGCAGGCCCGCCAGCCAGTCATCCCACGTTCCGGAATCATCATCCGTCAGCAGAAATGCCGGTAACGGTAGCAAACGGTCTTTCCATTCGCCCGCGCCCTCTTCCGTCACCGCGCACCCGGTACGGGGCGAGACGTAAACAAGCCCTGTTGTTGCCCCTGTAACAGCACACCGGGTCAGGTTAAGCCCAAACCCCAGATCAGCCAGGAGTGCCAGTTCCCACCGCACAACCTGCGGCAGACCTTCGCACTCAGTCAGGGCCGGGTCCATGCCTAGAAAGGTCAGTAATTTTAATGTGTGGGCAAATAACGCCGGGCATGGCTCGCCCTCTGGCAAAGCAGTGTCTGCCAGCACACAGACCGATTGCATCATGGACAGAGCCAGCGGCGCATCCAGCAGCCGAAACCCACACCCATACAGCATTTCGCCCGTCAGGCGCGGCATACTGCCCGCTGTGCGGCTTTGAAAGCGGGCTTTGACCACATTCCCGGGCTGCCACAACGCAGCCCCGGTGCGCGACCGCGCACCAAACGCCACACCATGCACCAACCCGTTTTCTTCGGTCAGCACATGCACGCGGGCGTTATTTTCCCCCATGGGGGCAACAGAAAGCACAAGGGCGGGAGCCTCCCGATCATGGGAAGTCCCGCCCTGTAGCATTACGCGGCAATCAGCCTGAAATCAGACGCCGGAAACTTTTGCCACTTCAGCAGCAAAGTCATCGGCTTCTTTTTCAATGCCTTCACCCAGGTGGAAGCGATCGAAACCAACCAGCTTAACGCCAGCTTTTTCCAGAACGCTCTTCACACGGGTTTCACCGTCATGCACCCACACCTGCTCAAGAAGAACAACTTCTTCATAGAACTTGCGGATACGGCCTTCGATCATCTTTTCGATGATGGCTTCCGGCTTGCCAGATGCACGAGCCTGTTCGATCAGAACAGCGCGTTCACGTTCAACTTCTTCCGGGTTCAGGCTGGAAACATCCAGTGAAGACGGACGGGTTGCCGCAACGTGCATACCAACCTGACGGCCCAGATTTTCAATGGCGTCATCAGCGGTCGGGGCTTCAATAGCAGCCAGAACACCAATCTTGCCCAGGCCCGGACGCAGCGCACCATGCACGTATGTTGCCACAACGCCAGACGGCACTGTGAACACGCGGGCGCGACGCAGGGACATGTTTTCGCCAATGGTGGCAATCAGGTGCGTCAGTTCATCAGCAACCGTACGGCCGGATTCCAGCGTGGCTGCCTTGATGGCTTCCAGGTCTTCACCCGTCTTCAGGGCAACCTTGGCAACGGCTTCCACAAAGTTCTGGAAAGCTTCGTTACGGGCCACAAAGTCGGTTTCAGCGTTCACTTCAACCATGGCGGCTTTTTTGTCTTCAGACGCAACGCCTACCAGACCTTCAGCAGCCGTACGGCCAGATTTCTTGGCAGCAGCAGCCAGACCTTTTGTACGCAGCCAGTCAATAGCGCCTTCAATTTCGCCGTTGGCTTCGTTCAGGGCCTTTTTGCAGTCCATCATGCCTGCGCCAGTCTTTTCGCGCAGTTCCTTTACCAGTGCAGCGGTAATGGCCGCCATGTTCTGTCTCCTTAAAAACCGGAACGCGCCCGTGTGGGCGCGCACCAGGCTGTCATCATGCCTGAGGTCAGGCAGTCATCACATCTGAAACAGGCGGGCAAAAGCCCGCCTGTCAGTCACTTTATCAGCCAGCAGCCGGAGCAACGGCTTCAGCAGCAGGGGCTGCTTCTGTTTCAAGTGCCGGGTCAATCGGCAGTTCTTCAGAAGCACCGAAATCCTGACCAGAAGCACCCAGTTCTGCAGAAATACCATCCAGAACTGAAGAAGAAACCAGATCGCAATACAGGGAGATAGCGCGGATGGCGTCATCGTTACCCGGAATTGGGAAGGTTACACCCTTCGGGTCAGAGTTGCTGTCCAGAATAGCAACAACCGGGATACCCAGTTTGTTGGCTTCTTCAACAGCCAGCTTTTCCTTGTTGGTGTCGATGATGAACAGGATATCGGGCAGACCGCCCATTTCCTTGATCCCACCGAGCGAGCGTTCAAGCTTGTCACGGTCGCGGGTCATTTCAAGAATTTCTTTCTTGGTCAGACCGGCCGTGCCGCCGTCCAGCATTTCTTCAATCTGGCGCAGACGCTTGATGGAACCCGTAATGGTCTTCCAGTTTGTCAGCATCCCACCCAGCCAGCGGTGGTTCACGTAATACTGGCCACAACGCTTTGCAGCTTCAGCAATCGGTTCTGCAGCGGCGCGCTTGGTGCCAACAAACAGAACGCGGCCACCGCCAGCAACCGTGTTGCGGATTGCCTGCAGGGCGCGGTCAAGAAGACCAACGGTCTGCTGCAGGTCAATGATGTGAACCTGGTTGCGCACGCCGAACAGATACGGCTCCATACGCGGGTTCCAGCGACGAGTGTGGTGACCGAAGTGAACGCCAGCTTCCAGAAGCTGACGGAGTGTGAAATCAGGCATCGCCATCGGCGTCATTCCTACCTTTCTGGTTAATCCTCCGCAAAGCACTGTCCTGCGTAAACAGGACACCAGAGGTGTAAGGCTTTGCGTGCGTCGTCCCGGCCTGGGCCAAGCGATGCCGATATGGCGTTTTTCGCGCCTTCATGCAAGCAAAACTATTGTTTCAGCCTTCCTGCCGTGGCGTGGCAGCCTTGTTCGGCACGCCATGCCGGGCCAGCAGACTGCGCAACGCCTTAACAATAGGGAAGACCTCTATGTTGTGGTCGCCGCCCTGCTCACGCCAGGCTTTCTGCTCCAGTTCCACAATTTCACGGTCTTCTTCAAATATCCGATGCGTGAACAGCCCCAGCGCTGGCCATGCCAGATCAAGCAGGAAACCCCATTTCGGCTTCTTCACAGACAGCAGACCAAAGGCCTGTGTGCCAAACTGATCAGACCCCAGTGGCGTGTAGCACACCCACAGATCCATAATCAGATCCCCATCCTTGTCGTGAATTTTCAGTGTCTGGTATGGATAGGTGGTGCGGATGGAAACAATTTCCTCCACCGGCTGTTCGCGGCCTTCAAGATCGCGATGTTTGCCAAAAATCAGGGCTTCGGCCAGAGGCTGGTTGCCGCCTTTGCGCGCAAAGCTGTAGCGGGCTTCCAGAAAATTCTCGCCTTTGTCCTGCCCCATGAAGCGGGCCGTGATGGAGCCCATCTGCCGACGGTGCAAAAACTGATGATTCATATCCATCAGGTTTTCATGCATGAACGTATAATGGCATTTCAAGCGCGGCCCGAACTGGCGGGTCTTGAATTCAGGATTCCCGACCTGCGCAATATCTGGCACCGGCACGCTATCAGCCAACGCCGGGTCACCCGGAAAAATAAAAATAAGGCCTGATTTTTCGCGGCAAGGATAGGCTTTTACCGGCCTACCCACGTCCTCACGATTCAGGTAGGGCACCGTCACGCACTTCCCGGCCCGGTCAAACGCCCAACCGTGATAGCAGCATTTAATACAGTCGCCTTCGACCATTCCCTTGCTTAAGGGCACCTGCCGATGGGCACATCGGTCTTCCAGAGCATAGACCGGCCCTTTTTCAGGCCGAATCAGCGCAATAGGGTGGCCAGCATAGCGGGTTGGGAAAGCTTTACCCGCGCGCACCTTGTGCGACCACGCGACGGGATACCAGAAATTAGGGTCACAATCGATTTGCCGCAGATCATACTCCGGCATGTTCTGCTGGGGTGCGGGTGCTTTAGGGGGGGCTTCAACCAGCATAGCGTCCATATCCTTTCTGCTGACCCGAGGCTCATGCCCAGAAAGGAACCGAACCTCACATCTCTGATACAGCCGTTAAAACTGGGCTTTTGTCGGGCATCAGACAAGCCCTGACACTGCATGTCAGATTAGCCGAACCGTATTTACGCCCAACAGGAAGGCCTTAGCCCATTAAAAAAACGCCCCACCACCACGTTACGTGGCAATGGGGCAGCGCTCTGTTATTCCAGAGTGCATTTCTTAGTTGTCGCCAGAAATAAGCCTCTTAGTTTTCAGGCTGGGTTTCCGTGTGCGGGGGCGTACTTTTCTGGTGTGTATGCTTGCCGTTCTTGTGCTTACCCGGCTGGTACGCGTGGGGGGCTGTCAGCGACTGCTTGGTCGTTTCAGTCGTATCGGCTGGTTTGTCATTCGGCGGCGGCTGCGTGCCCGGCTGCTCGGCTTCAGTGCGCGGGTTGTTCCACAGCTTTTTGGATGGTTCCACGCGCTTGCCGTTTTCATCCTGCGCTGCTGGCGGAACCTTCCCTACCTGTGCGGCGGCAGAGTCTGCCGTGGGCGTTTTTGTGTTGTCAGCCTGCGCAAACGCAAATGCCGGAGCCACCAGCAGGGAGGCGGCCAGCACAAAAGAAGATGTTTTTGAAGGCATAATACTCTTTCTCCGTCTTATTCTTTCAGACACGTCTTCTGACAAAACGGAGTATTTTTCATACGGTTCCATATTTTATGAAGACAATGGAATATCCAGCACAGCACATAATTTGTTAAACCCTACCTGACACTGCGACAGCGGGCGTCCGTCCAGAGACGTCACAGACCGCGCNNNNGTCCAGAGACGTCACAGACCGCGCCCCAAGGCTGTTGATCAGATAAACCGCTTCGGCTTCATAAACGCGCTGTGGAATTATTTCAGCCTCTGCAACCAGCCCTGCCCCCAGCAGCACCGCACGAGCCACACCGGGCAAAGCGCCCTCGGTTATCGCAGGGGTCAACCATCGCCCTCTTTCCTGAATGACCACCGTACTCACCGTGGTATCCGCCACACGACCGGCCAGATTCAGAATAAGCGCATCCCCGCACCCTGCCCGTGCGGCTTCCTGTCGCGCCAGAATGAAAGGCAGGTAGTTCAGGCTTTTCATCTGGCACAAAATGGATTTTTCATCCTGACGCACCCTTTTGCTGGTCAGGACAGACACGCTAGAACAGGTGGGCACACCCGATGTCACCGTCATGAAAACTGTGGGGACTGGGTTTTCAGGGGGCAGAAGGCCACGCGGCCCTACACCCCGTGTCACAGTCAACCGGGCTGAACCTTGCTGAATACCGTTAGCCTGACACAATGCCTGCCCTGCCTGCTGCACATCTTCCAACGACGGCACCGGCAGGTCCAAAATAGCTGCCCCCGCCTGCAAACGGGCCATATGCACATCAAGATGCCTTAACATTCCGCTATGCACGCGGAATGTTTCAAACAGGCCATCCCCCAATGTCAGTCCACGATCCGCCACGCTGACATGGGCCAGATGGGCATCACACAAACGGCCTTTCAACCAGACGACACTCATGCACCATCCCCGAACAGAGAGAAAAACGGAGCCAGTTTCAGCCGCATTTCCTCATACTCCTTTTC